>VOMN01011969.1:0-32454 GCA_014899125.1 Orchestia grillus
TTCTATGAAGAAGGAATCAGAAAGCTTATGACAAGATGGGAACATGTAATTAATGAAAATGGTGTCTATGTTGAAGACTAAATGAATATATTTTGGACAGGATTTTCACTTTATTTCAAATTTTAAAAATGAACAGAACTTCTGTTACAACCTGATATAAATCGAAAACGTATTTAAGTCATTATGGTCCTGATCCGCAACACACCAATTTTATGGGGTTCCCATTTAAAAAACCGATCCAAAATAACAGTGAGAGTAAAATGTGATCACTAAAAAAACAATTTCTCAACGGGAGAGGATGCAAAGCGGTTGCAGAAGAAGAGCAGAAATGAAGATTCGTGCACTTGAAAAGCCGGACTGTAACTAAGAAATTAAGCCGCGGACATATCCTGGTGGCCGGCTCCGGCCAGAGCATTAATGGAAATGTGGAGGCGCGCCTCATATTTGCTCGGCTACTGAAAGCTCAACGATGTTGTGCCAGCGATCTCAGTTCAAATTATACTTTTTAGAGTTCTTTATTTTTAATTTAACTGTGAGGATTCCTCTCCAGCGAAATCAGAGCGCCTGAATGCTGAATAAATTCTGCTATTCAAAGTTGGCACAGGATGTTTGTTGTAAGAAAGGGCATTCTTAGCGAATTCGCCTTGTGTCCCTACCGACTCCATTCATTAGCCTTTTATTTATAAACGAAGGCAATGATGTATACGATGTGCAAGTTTGATGTTGAATGGTGTTTTGTTTTGATGTTATTTTTGCATCGAAATTATGCTGTAGCATTTATTAGACCGATTAGTACAATTAAAGGAATATTTCACGAAATATATGTACTGTACATACATGTGAGCCCTGTAGACACATCTCGTGAAGTCCTCGTTTTAAATTCAGAAATAATTAGTGAATTCATTTATTTTATTGATGCACCGATTATGAACTGAGCTCCTCATCTTTTTGCTATTGTTGATGCCGTACACTAATTTAGAGGTTGAATTAATTAATAGAAATTTAAAGAAAGATATGCGCATGCACCTCATGTGTCTGATGTTTTCACGCCTCGTTCCCTTGTTAACGCACTCTGTGAAAGAGTGCGAAAGCTCGGGCAACAAAAACTAAAGTCCAGCTGATTTATTTTCCAATTCCTACTGATCATGAACCCTTGACGTCTCCTATTTTCCTCAATAAAGCTGAATTGAGTGTTTCTTGAAGCAGAACTCCAGCTCTCTGGTCGACATTGTCTTTTCTGAGGCAAAAAAGTAGCAAGGCAAGGTTCTGCTTCTGAACAAAGACCGGCATCTTGAGTGTCTACTTGCACAGCACATGTACCATCAAATGACCGAGTATGACGGCGGCACGTTGCGGCAGTACTTTTAGTGCATGCCCAAAAGTATTTCATTGTTTTGTTTCCATCTCAGGCCCAGCCAATCCGCGAGCACAAGTTGGCGGGCTCCAAGATCCGACTATCAGACTTTGACGTCTTGTCCAGATTCGGCGTCGGCTACTGAACACTGCGGAACTCGCTCTGGGCGAGGCTTTTTTCCCTGCCTCGGACTCCAGGAGACGCCAGAATTGCAGGCTTCGTTCCCGTCTGCAATGAAGAGGATCTCCGGCTGAGCAGGGAAAGAAATCGGTCTCAACTGATGCCATTTGACGGCAACAAACGAATTTTCGAAAAATTTAACTTCAATTTAATTGAAATATGAAACTTATGTTATGCCCTTAATGTTCTCACCTCGAATTGCAATTTCGGCAAGTATTTATATATTCGGTAAATTTACATTTTCTATTTCAGTGTGATCCTTATTTTAGGTTGCAGTGACCAAGGCGTATTTGTAACACATTGAAAGTAATTCTAATTTCTCAACCTGGGCATGTATCCAGTCTAGCTTTTCGTCGGGGATCTGTAATTTTAGCAGCCTATTCAATACCAGCTTTTAAGCAGCCAAAGATACAGATGCCCGGCGAAAAAGTTCAACTGGGTTCGTGTGCAGGTTGAGAAATTAATTCCTCTCAACACGTTGCAAAGACGCGTGGGTTACTGCAGTACAAGGCAAGCGCCAGTGCGCTTGCCTTCGGTAGTGAGTGAGGGTCAAAGGAAAACTCTTTCCTCGAACCTCTTTTTAGGACAATTGTCTGCCCTATTTATGGAAAGTCGCAACAGATCTATCACAGGTTACATCATACTACACAGTAAATAGGTATCACAGATATACATATTTACTTCAGCTAATCACTGTACCAATAGGGGCCAACGCGAAAATGCATAAATCAATATCAAATTTACGGAAGCTGCTCATCATTCCATGTTTAACTAAGGTAATGTACCGAGACCGCAAGTTAGAGTAAAAAATAAACATAAATTGAGAGGTTTTGTGGCGAAAATTTGGCATATCCTAACAATCAGATGAAAGTAAAATATTTTAATGAGATCTGCAAGAAATACAAATTTTTATGCAGCGTGAATTGACATCTGCGATGAAAATACAATTACTAATTACTTGTGCTGCCAGGGAATACACGCTTCGAAAATATGAAGATATTTATCTACCATGAAACATAAGTTTTTTTAGTCATCTATCATGCACTGAACTGATTGTTCAGGTAGAACGCTGATTTTTTCTCAATATCAAGCAGTCATAAAATTTGAGCACTATTTTTACATTAAAAATGTTCATCACCACAAACTTTTTCACAACCAGCAAGTACCCAACGAGCCCGTCCAAGGTCACAAACCCTCGTAAAAGATCGAGGTCAGTGAAGAAAAACAGTTCGTAGCTCGGAGCTACAAGGCTTTGCAATTAGGAGAGCAGCTCCTCAAGCAATGAGGCAAACGAGCAGCAATGAGGCGAGTAAGATTTCAGAGCGAGTCGTCAGGGAAATATAGGCCATCCTCGACTAGAAATTAAGGGCTCCCTTAATGGCCGATGTTCGTGTATCAGTGCTACGTTTAAATCAATGGGCATTTTTTGCCCCCGCGTTAAATTTTGGGGGCAGAAAATTTATTACCATCTCTGCAATAAAACTAAAACTAAAAAATTCAACCAAGTGGAGTTAATGTAGTAGAGCAACTTCTTTTAAAATTTATCGGTTGATACACACGCATTTCAGCTATTCAGTTATGAAAATGTATATTTAGAATTACAGAATCAAATCACTAAAATTAAATAACGCCAAAAGTAGTTCAATTGTAAAGGATTATTACTTTGTCAGTATTAATATCCTCAGTCAATATCAATTTTGGGGATCGAACAAATATTTCGCGCTTTAGATTAATTACGGACGCTGGATATCAGGACGTGCAATTTGACCGAGCTAACTGAAACATGGCCATTTGCTGCCAGGCCAAAACTCTTCATAGTTTAAACCAATTCCAGGCTATAATTGCATTCCTGTTTTTACCATCTACCCGTAAAGTTTTGCTGGTAAAGTTAATGAATGCATCTAATCCACCTACGAGTGTTAAGCCTTTTTCAATGGACGGAAAAAAAAACTGCTGATCAAATTGCAATGTAATGCGACAGAAGCCATCATAAAATGACGATGTTTCGCAGAGAGGCGGGCTGCACAACTGCTTCCACGGACATACATCACGAATGAATGATGTGACCGCACGTCATTTATCTGCCTTGATGAAGATGAAGTAGCAGAAGAATTACATTAAATTGCAATAGTCGTTATGGCACAGATTGCAGCGCTTCAGTGATACAGACTGTATCATATTGAAAGAAAAAGAACTATTTTGTGTGGACTGTAGTAACGGGGGATATATTGGATTGTTCTCACGCAGGATCCCCTTTGCTTAAAAACAGCAAGTTCGAAATGAAGAGGAAGAAGAAATAAAAAGAGATAGAAAATAAGTGTGAAAACTGAGTTAGGTGAAGTGGGCACGAACGATAGAAGTCCCGAAGGCTTGTCTATAGTTGAGATAACTTACTAGTGCCCTCGTGAGGTCGCCAGTCCCTACTACATTCGATAGACGAACCTAACAAACCCAACCCTGCTGCCTACCATACACCCCCTGAGGAGACGATGGATTAAGGTGGGTTTGATCAAGGAAGGGGTCAACAAAATTATAAACACTCTATTAGAGAAGCAGCCAGGTGTTACATTTTGCACTCTAGAATCACAAGCAGTTTGCACTCTAAAATTACAAGTAGTTCGCACTCTAGAATTACAAGTAGTTTGCATTCTAGAATCACGAGTAGCTCGCACTCTAGAATTACGAGCTGTTTGCATTCTAAAATTACGAGAGGTTTGCAGTCAAGAATTACGAGCAGTTCGCACTCTACAATTACGAGCAGTTTGCACTCTGGAACTACAGTTAGAATACGTAGCCTACTGGACTGCAAGCGGAAGAAGAAAAATACTCATGTAATGATATCATTTGCATCAAGAATAAGGAAGGGAAACTCATAGAAGTGTGTAAGTTTTGTTACGCAGGAATCATTTAACAAGAGTCTGCCAGAAATCATAAAAAACTAAGAAGTTTCTGAGAAACCCTCGCCATGACAGCGTCCATTCTCACCTCAAAATCTTACAAGAATTTCAGAGCAAACGTCAATAATTCAAACATGGGAACAGTAGAGCTGCTGCACACGGCGCTGGCGCCCCACGTGGGGCCAGCGTCTTCGTGTGAGGCGGTGCGTGGTAGAATAAGAGGCAGGAAACGTTTCAAGGACGACGTTAGCATGCCATACTTTGTGAAATTCGATTAAAAATAGAATTTTTGTTTAATAAATAAGGAGAGCAAATTCGGGTGCATAAATTAACTATAACTATTTCAGAGGAAGGCATCGCAATTTGTAAATAACGAGGCAGCGTCACCGGAGAAACTAAACTTATTCAAATTCTAGGTGACCTGAATTATGTAGTCCTGACTACACGTATTTCTTTTTGATAAAATATAAATCCCCATGTGATATTCCATCACTCTCACTAAAAGTTATCGACTGGAAATTTGCAAACCCTTTTTGGTAAATTCGTACCTGAAACAAATGACAGCTAAGCAAAAAAACAAAGCAACACATTCAAAAACAGCGAAAATTCAAAGTCCACGTGTTACAAAATAGAAAAGCACTTCATCTAAGTTCCTCGTCAGATTGAGCCTCTAATTTTGTAATCAGCGCGGCACTCGAGCTTCAGGTAATCTAGCGCCAAGCCGCCGGGGCGCTCGAGAACTTCGGCTGATGCTTTCACCTGAGGTAATCGGATGTCACTAATCGTGCTAGATCGGTTTGCACGATCCACAAGGATTACTCTTCGGATCTAACATTAATTTAAATTTGCGAGACAAAATAAGACATTATAGCTTATAACGAGAGCACAGTACTGCTTTCCTCACTGCAAAGCACGAGTGCGTTGTGTGCACCGAGAGTGCGGTGTGTGCAACGAGAGTGCGTTGTGTGCAAAGCACGATTGCGCAGTGAAGAAAGAGCGAGTGCGTAGTGGACAAAGCACGAGTGCGTTGTGAGCAAAGCACGAGTGCGTTGTGAGCAAATCACGAGTGCGTTGCGAGCAAAGCATGAGTGCGTTGCGAGCAAAGCATGAGTACGTTGTGTGCTACAGATTCGCATAATTGCGCACATCACGGAGCTTATTTAACAAAGCGCGGAGCCACTCAAAATTGAAGGCTGCGTTCCTTCCCGCTCGAATAAATTTTTACTGTTTCTCTTGTACCACGCGTGACCTATTTTCTACCACAACGTACAACCATTCTCCTGTTTAACATCATTACCATGACCTCTTTACTCGAACCTATATGTCAATCAAAATGTGAATCAACGTAGAGTTTCATTTGGTGGTTATTGAATGGCATTTTAATAAAAATACTGTACTCCTTAAAATAAGAGATGTAAACGTTATTTCCATCATGAGATTTATGAATCCACCTTTGCATGCAAGGGAAGTTTCCTCAGTTTCCCACTGTTGCCCTGGATGTGCCTCTGACTTCGCTGGATACACTCCACACCCAGCAGTGCGGTGTCACTGAGTGCTACCTTCTCTACAGAAAAATCTTCTTCAAGAAATGATCGATAGAGACCATTTCTGATTCGGAAATTTGTTTCGAGCGTCCGAGTGAGATCGAGCTACGCATCCTGTGACTTCGATGGCTTCCCGCGGCAGGCGCTGACAAAACCAAAACCGGCGCTGCGAATTGAAACATGTCAGCGAAAAGCAAAAGCGAGAGCCATAATCCTTGTCCTAAAAAATTGTTTTGAGGGACAAAAACATATTCAGTTCCCTATCCATGTTGATTTTTTTTTGCTTGCAGAGTGTCTTATCAAAAAATTCCGTGCTTGAGGACTCGCATATGACTATCAAATACTGATACATCTTAATTGCGTTAAAAAAGTATACATAGTTTGCATGGAAACCTACCGTGCCAATTGACATGCATTATCTCGAGACTTCAAAATGCGTTGATTACGAGCTCAGTTATCAAGTGAGGAGGCTAAGGGTCAACTCCCGGTCGTGTAGGCGGATTTTCCTGGAATCACGGAGTACATCTCCCAGGAAAAGATTATTGAATCACTCAGCCCTCACATGAGCGTCAGAAATTCTCAGGCATCTAAAGCCCAATGTTTTACCATATTTCAACTCTGTTGGAATAAATCGAACTTTTCTTTTTCTTTCTTACTTGGAACAATTTAGGATCGTTTAGGCTCTGAGTTAGGAATGCCTCGTAACATGATGACAACCAGGGAGCTTCAACCGAGGGGACCGGTTATCCTTCGGCGTTAGGGTGGTGACATCAAACTGTCATGACGCTAACATCGTAAAACTTCGGCGTTAGGGTGGTGACATCAAACTGTCATGATGCTCACATCATAAAACTTCGGCGTTAGGGTGGTGACATCAAACTGTCATGACGCTCACGCTATAAAACGATTCAAATGAAACGAAAGTAACCGAAATGTGCGTTTTTGCAAAGCAGCTTATTTTAAAATTACCAATACTTATTTATCTTCCGAATTTCTACTTCTGACAAAAAGCTTGTTTCATAATACTCAAATTACCGCACAGCTTTCGATGCCCCTGAGTTGAGGTAACAGCCGAACAGGTGATTTCTAAAAGACATTTTTAAGCTTTTCATTGCGACACAAGAACAACGCATTATGAACGGCGGCCAATTTCACGCAGGTGTAATTCGGCAAATGAATTAATCAAGGACAGAAACACTGCTCACCATTTCCTTATAATTTTCATTGACAATATTTAGGAATATGTTTAGTGATCCGCTTAACAGTACAAGTGTGTCCGTGTCGCTGCAGGGGTATTTTTAATCGTCTTATATTTCTTATGATTCATCGTTCCTGTTATGTCGCTACTCATGTCGCGGGTATGGGGCACCCCAGACGGCCGGAGCCCTGAGCTTGAGTGCAGGGGGCGCGACGTATCGAGAAAGTATCCCCTTGAGACCTTGCATGCTCGCTGCAGTGAAACCCTAGACCTCAGTTATGTACATTTCGTGGAGTCATTTTCACCTATTCTTCGAGCAAAAATCTACGCTTTGTTTATTTTCTAGTCCAAGATACGACCGCATTTCAAGATCCAACATCAAAATCAACAGCGTACACTCTATGAGTTCATCCACCCAGAGTCTGGAGAATAAAACATTTTTCACTTAGATTCATGCTCGTTTGCAATCGTCGATCACAATTCAGAGCATGAGCTCTGAAGCCTCAGCTTGCAGTGAGGGTCCGCAGAAACTCGGAGTCGCGGCCCTTGTTGGCATCGTCAATAATTTGCCCGAATTTCCTGCCACAGACGATACAGAGGCGCCCATCGTTAAGCCTCTTCCTGCATCGACCGACTTAAGTGAAGCCATTGCTTCTGACCAGCAAACGCCCCAATGTATTGCCTCTATACCACCTTGAGCCCCTACCAAAAATACTGCACGTACTCCCGAGCTACAGCTTGTTCTCGTAAAAATCTGTGCGGAAGCGCAATTCACAAAACTGCTCTTTTCGTAACGGTAGTTTTGATTTTCCAGCGACTTTCTCGAGGGCCACACATTTTCAACAGATTTAAATAGTGGTAAAGAAAATTCTGCTCTCTTTTAAAGAGTTGTTCGTGCTAGGATATTTTAAAATAAAGCTGAGTTACTTAAACCTGATAGATTATCTAAAACCAAAATACAAATGTTACCAAGATATGAAATGTCCTATCAACGAGCCAAATTAGAATGCAAAATGTAGTTGTCCGGGATTCATTTCGAAAATAACTTTTCTGAAAAATTACGTACGCACTATGTATCCATTACTATGAATGGTAGCGGAACCTGACGGCGGCCGTATTTCGGAATACTAACCCTGTAGTAGACGTGAGCTCAGACGATTGATATGGATACGTTTTTCGTGAATCATACTCAACGAACTCTAATTGGTTAGCGGACGACGACATTTCCAGATCATAAAATTGTTTAAATTCCCCCCGTTCAAAATCTTTTCCCATTTCGCCCATGTCGGAGCTAACTTTTAACTGTATTTCTGCAATGCCAAATAGATAACAAACCATATGTTAGTGGATATCATGTCATCTGTTTCTCACAAAAAAGTTCATGTCGACGTTCTTTGTCTGAGCGTTGAAAGAATTCGGATTTTCACTGAACGAATGAGGGATGAACTTCCTCCGCCCGGAGTGTCAGATCAATGGAAAATATTTTGCTCTTAAATCTTGAATTCAGATGCGACAGTGCAAAAGTTAACCTGGAAACCAAAAACTTAATTTTACATCAGATTCCAATTCACAAATTTCAGTCTTTAGGTTTAGGAAAAGCTGCGTAGTTGGTTGCAATCCTAATTCATCTATATTTATTTTACACTTTTTATAACACGAATTGACTCTTAATTTAACAGCCATTAGTCAGTCATTAGAAATGGTTAATTGCGTATAAAGTTTTATCCTAGGAAATTTAACAAATTTAACGGTTAACTGTTCTCAATTTTAAGTGTAAAATGGTGTATGAGTGAAATAAAATTATGTTGCTCAATACATTATGAATTCCATGAAAGCAATAACTAACCACTGCAAAGCAAAGATTAATGTTCTCTGTATTAAAAATTTGCTAGCAGATAATATTATTTTTAGTGATTCGCTTCGTCAATGAAAAATATATTTAAAAAAATAATAATACTTGTTGTCTATCCAGTGGTTATTATTCCTTGGATCGTTCAAACAATAATAGAGAGTATAAATAAAATTTCCCAACTCACTTTAGAAATCTAATGTCATCCTTTTAGTTTTCTCCAAACATCAACTTGACTTCATCAGAGACAAGTACTACCCAGGCCCCCAGAAGAAAATTTTCCATCCTCCATTGCCCCAGCATTGGAAAACTCAACAAATCACGACAAAATTCCCTAATATTTCGTAATCCCTCAGTCCTCCCGACGTGTCAATTGGAAATCTTTAGGAGCCGCTACGTCGAGTTGGGAACGGCCTTCGTTGATGCAGTCCGAGACTCGCATTGAAATGTCCTTCGTTCTGTTCAGCCTCATGTCCATAGGAAAAAAATGTTAAGTTCTTCTACTATAACATAAAACTAAAATCCTTTTACGGAAACAAAAAGCTGAGAGTTGGAGCTAAGCGTTACCAGTCAAATTGCTACGTTTTTTCAAGGGGATAATTTTAAGCGAAATCAAGGTTGAAATGTCATTCGGTCGTTTGTAGAACTTAGTAGTACGCGTTGTCGTTCGACAATGCTTTAAAGATAAACAATCATGTGTTTGATTGCGATCTGGGAAAAAGCAGCTTTGTGGACAGAACTCTAACTCCTGAGTTGGATAGAATGCAAAATAGCGTCGTATTAAGTACGGATGATGAAACTTCAATAGTCCTACAGTGATGCGCAAGAGGACTTCATCACACGATATCATCAATGACACCAACGTTGATAAATGGTCAGATCTTTGGTACATTCTTCCAGAAAAGTTTAACGGCGTGACAAAACACATCGCACGGCTCCAAAAATTGAACATTGCGATGCTAATGCGTTACGCACTTCATAGTTTTTTATGTAGCACCTCCCGCAACGACCGTAAGCGAATTCAATCTCGCCCAAGTCCATTGCGAAACACATGTCAGCGATCAAATATGCTCTCAGAAATCCATCATGAGCCGCAGGGTTAATAACGTAATTTTGCCTTCCTCTCAACGCGCTGCTGCCCAGCTTTCTGATCGCATCCTGTCACAGAGTTCCTCGCAGCCGGAATGATGACTTTTCGGTCAGGCCCCGCGCTCATTTTTTGAGCAAACTTTGTGCTGAAATCAGGAGAGGAAGACCAGGCCGGAGAAGTCGTTAATTCTTCGACAGAGACCTATAGACTTTTGCAGCAAAATCTTAGCGAAAATCACCGTTAGAATGTTACTGGATTGACTGTGAACACGTTTTAATCAATTTAAATATCTGTCTATTCACTAACTAGAGCAAAACAGTTTTTGCTTTTTGTTCAAATTCTAAAAATCTCTTGAATTTCTACATCGTAAAGCGTCCTATTTGATCAGTTAAAAACTAAACAATCTCAATCAACTTATACCTACACATGGAAAAGTTGATATCTATCTATTTCAGTGTTCATTGTTCATAAAAAGTAATCTACACCGGAAATGCAAATATTCCTTTCATTAATTCAAGGTAACATAATTTCTGCCTTTCCAACAAATTGTTGTTCAAAACATTTCGTGAGTGACAGGACTGTAATGCAAAACGAGTTCATTTTCATGAAGAGAGCAGAGCGACTTTAGCTGGGATACTTGTTGTTTTCTGTCTCTGAGGTATCCTTCAATTTTTTGTAACCTTACACAGTTGCGGCAGATTAAACCTCCTGGCCGAATATATCGAAGCTTTGTAGCTAACGTAACATTTTTGATGAGGTCCTTATTGGTTCATTATTTTTGTTTACCTTCCTGCG
Source organism: Orchestia grillus (assembly GCA_014899125.1). Classification (NCBI taxonomy): domain Eukaryota; kingdom Metazoa; phylum Arthropoda; class Malacostraca; order Amphipoda; family Talitridae; genus Orchestia; species Orchestia grillus. Next base: position 10,908 of record VOMN01011969.1, read on the forward strand.
TGTACCCAGCGAAGCAATCAGCGAGCGCAGCAGTTGTTGGATGAGTCGCAGGTGTGATTCAATATTGGGAACGACGGAGCTTCTGGGGATCAGCTCTCCAATATTGCTGCTGCGTCTCAGGTGTTCTGTTTGCCTTTGGGTTCGGCAGACACTGAAACTCAAGGAATCCGTGCTGCTGGAGATAGCCGGGCTTCGGGAGCTATGGTGGCCCCTTCCTGCAAACACTTCAATGCTGGCACACCCGTGCACGATGTACATGTATATATTTTGTCTCATCCAGCACGTCATTGCAAAACTCAGCGCCAATGCAAAATTACTTGGTGTGCACTTTTGATTCGATGGTGGGAATTTACGAAATAATACTGGTGAGGTTACTTGTTCGATCGACGGAAATAAATATTTAGCGAACGAAACCCCCCGATACAAAATTTAACATAAACCAAATCAAGCAATGAAGATAAAAAATTTATCATGATGAAAGCTCTGTTCGTGAGAATCAACAAATATTGTTCTTGAAACTGTTACTTTCTCAAAATTATACACTACGTCTGAAAATGACGATTATATGTACATATACTCTTTTGCTTTCGAAATGTGTTTGAAGAAAAAGATATTTGGGAACAAACATCGACCAAAAAGACTACATGGCCCAAACAGACCAAGAGAGAGGCACGCTATCGGCACGTCAACGATCTGCAAGCCCCGGTCAAACGCATTACGTCGGTTAAACTTCACTCATAGCATTTACTGGTCGACTCTCTCCATCAAAGCCTGACAAAAACTCGCTCTAAAACTCATCAAAGTCCGACTGAGTTTCGGAGTAGCGCACCAGCGCCAAAGTGGCGGACGATTGCGTTCGAGAGTCTTGAACGTTTTCCGTGCTTTTACTGCCGCATTCCAGTTAAACTTTTTCGCCGGAGCATCTGTAATCACACATATTTTTTTTCCGCCTAAGCACAGACATAGTCTCCGGATAGTTGAATCTCGACGGGGTGGTGAAAAAGTTGGAATTAGATATTTCAGATGTACATCGTCTCCCATTGTGCACAGCGTCGCACACTGCCCTTGGGACCGCGTTGGTGAGCAGCAAAGCGCTTACGTTTTCCACACTCGTTAAATATCTGGAGCTTCCCGATGATGCACCCCGCACGCGCAAGTCCTGAGTCCTAAAGAAGAGCATCATTTTTCATACAGAAATAAAATTATCTAAACAAAATTGCATATGGATTACTTTCAGCGGGAGGGATTGCCAGTAGTCACTAGAACGTTAAAAACTATATTCTCTACAATTGTATGCCATAAGCAACGTACAATCTTGTTACGAGGTACCTTGTATGTCGGGCATTTAGTGACACGGAAGTGTGTACGTCAATGTAATATGTGCACTACGTAAAAACTTTAGATGCTACAAGTGTACGAATACATATTTTTGAACAGCATGCATTCATGTCTTTTTAGGTTTCCTGTCAGATGCCCTCTAATGTACTGAAAATGTTTTTTCGGTGCTGTCTGTCTGTGGTTGAAGTAAAGTTTTTCATTTACAACACTGTATAAATTCATAGGAGTTAAACAGTACATCGAAGGTCAAAAATCTTACCCTAAAAGGCACGAATAAACATACATTTTGTTCTATACTTTATATATATTAAAGTTTATTTTCACAAATTAATTCCTTCATATCTGAGTGAAACGGTAAAGCCGACGTTTTTGAAGAAAATCTTATCTATCATTTACATTTTGCATAAGTAATGTACCTCTCTAATGACGAAGAAAATTAAAACAACTTCTTCGAATTTTTTCATACGGTGGTGTTGAAGTTAAAAAGATTTCAAGAGTTTCTTTTGTCCTCGACGTAGAAATGACCCTTACTTCAGCTCGACGAAAACATCTATACCCTAAGTTTTAGAAGAAAATAAAACCTAAGCTGCGGAAGAGCTGAGTGAATCTTTAGCTGAAAATGAAATAAATTTAGTGGCAGCAAAAAAGAACTTTGGCCCTGAATTCCAAAAAGAAGGAAAAGATGTTACTGCAGCAGAGCAAGGGGCACAGCCATGGACCTAAAGGCAGAATATCTGCTCGTTGCTGACTTAGTCTCTCACAGAAAAGTTGGACTCGGGCCGGCAAGCAAAATATGGCAGGAAATGAAGCGTTGCCAAGCATGACTCTTGCTGCGGCCTTTCTGTTTGTGCAGACGCTCACAAAACTCAAACGCAATGCAGAAAATGGATTCCTCGCTCATTAAAAAATGTCGCCTCCAACTGTCCGTTAGTTCTGTTCCAAAGGAAACTAATTCAAATCTACTCTGTTCATTCTTGATCGTATTAAGCGAATTTCCATTGAAATTTAGATCTAAGACGTGAAGAATAGTAGTATGCGATATTTTTGGTTGAAACGAGCTGTAATGCATTAAGATATAACAATAAAATGCTGTTGAAGAAACTGGGACATCTGACTGAGCTCCATTATCGAGTTCAAAAAATTCGAGGCTAAAGCATTGGACGTCAGAGAAAATACAATCGGTAGAGGCTGAATAGCAGGCAATACTAGAACTTTTTTCTTGATGACGCGTAGCCAGCAGAAAAACGAACGACTGCTTTGTTTTGTCTTTGTTTGGTGCTGGCGATATGAAAGAGAGGGAGGAGGGATTTCAGACTCGAGCACGGCACCCAAACGTCGGCAGTTGGAGTGAAGAACAGACTAGCTTTGTGCTGGCCAACAGTAACCTCCTCAATTGTGTTGCTGGAAGTTGTCGCTCTCAGTTCTGGGAAGCCAAAGAACTCATCAAAATGTTTGAATGGCTGGAACAAGGCAAGACTTGCTTGGGTCTGCCATCTGATATCTCTCAGCTCATTGCAAGAGGCGCCTGTGCCCGGACGGAGCGTCCTCGCCGCGGCTTATTTGAGTTGTTTTACGGCTCTGTGGAGCGGTGGTTCAAACAATGCAATTATGGAGCACGTGGTTCCAGTGCAATTCAAAGCTTAAATGATCGTCTGCAACATCTGTAACATCCAGCAATGGATTAAATCAGCTGTTGCCCGACTCGATCTCGAATGCCGGACATGCAAAACAAAAACGTCAACTGTGGGTTAGACTGAAATTTCAGTTGCTCATGAATGTACTTTATGACGTTCTCTTGGAGTGACTGACGGAGTGATGCAGCTTGATGCTTTTTTCAAATCGCAGCTGCTGGTAGAAGAAACTATCATCATTCAATGTCATTGGCAAGATGCGAGATAGAAATTACAAACAATCTTTGTTATCACATTTAAAAACTGGGGAGTTGTAGACGATATTACTAGTTCAGTTCAAGATTGCGTTTTTACACTGGTAATTGTGCATCGCTGATCTCTTTCTTAGCTTAAATATAATCGTCTTGTTTAGGAGTGGTCGAAGAAATGGAGGCTGTGCATTCCTTCAGCGACGTCCAAGCTATAAGGCGCGGTCGATCGGTAAGCAGAGACACCACCAACGCAGCCTTAAAGAACGTGCATTGTCCAATTTATGAGTTTTTGTAGAGGTAGCGTACGTGAAGGTTAAAAATCTAAATACGTTGGCTGCAAAATAATTTTGTACGTATGCTCTACAAAACTTAAAAACAAACACAACTGAAATTATATGATCTAAATACGTTGCCTGCAAAATAATTTTGCACGTATGCTCTATAAAACTTGGAAACAAGCACAACTGAAATTATATGATCAATATGTTAAATTATCTCAAGTTGAATGAATTGAATCACAAACGGGAACTTGATGGAAGCCACACATTTTCCAGTGCCCTCAAAACTTATCAAAAACTGCTCGCATATGAAAAAAACAAATACCAGATCCTCGGTACAGTTCGATTAGAAATTACTCCAATGAACAACGTGAAGAAATTTTCTTTGCATGTCTTTCTACATAAATTTGATATTATCCTGAATCTTACAATTGCAAGAGTTAAATGCATGTATCCATTTAAAGCACAGATGTAACTGTAATTAGCTTATCTTGGTCTGCTCTCAAATTAGAGTCCTACTTCCACTCAAGAGCGATCTCGCACAGTATGGAGGCTGAAAACTTCGCTTCACTTTCTGATGCAACATATCTGCAGCCAAGTAAAAATTCTCGTAAAGCCTACACAGGTCGACGTTGGAGCCATAAAAGCATGAGAGAGCAACCTGGAACCTCAAGCAAGCCTGGGTGAGCATCAATCATGCCAAGCTTTACGTTAGTTTGAGGGCATGAAAGTAGTCGTAAACTTCTACGTGGTAGCAGAATGAGCTGAAGAGACCCAGGGCACCAGGTTTGTGGGTACGCTGGTGGGGTGTACACGTGCCTCCTCCATCTCTATTCCCTATGCCCTTTAACAGCTCTCTTCAGACAGCTCTCCTCAGGTTCGGGCGATTACAGCGACGTCCGACACCTTCCCAAATGCCCAAAGTTTGTCATCAAGGTCCCCTCACCTGACTAGAGAGCTTTGCTCTTCCCAGAATATGATAAATTTTCGTTAATATCAACCAAAATAGTAACAACTAATAATACCATCATGAAAGGCAACTTTATTCCAAAAAATAGATAAAATTGTTTCCATGCATGCACGACAAGTTTTATGTTCACCCTAAATGCTAGTGGGAGAGAAAACTATGATTTGCTGATACACCCTAAGTGGTAGATCGTCGCTGGGAAGTTCATGGAGAGATCCCATATAATCTAAATTGTGAGCCATATCAAACTTCAGCAACCTTTTCGCAGATTTTTTATGTCATTCTCTAATTCGCTTACTGATTTACTTCTGAGCCCTAATCGCGAGCGAAAGTTATTTCCTAAGGCCGTACTAAAACTGATTCTGACGTAATCTCGTGGACTAGAGGAACACTCACAGCCCCTGGCTGGAGCCATACAGCGTCGGCCGCTGAGGACTGTGCTGTAGCACTGCCCGACTCCGGAAAAGGAAGAAAATCTGCTGACTGCTTTGGATATTAAGGACATTCTAATGCGCAGGTGATAAGTTTTGATCTTAATTACGTTGCATGCACTGCAAAGTCAAGTTGAAAACAATCAAGGAAGGAATGTAGAGTGGTAGAGTTGTATTCGCATTTATATGTAAGCTATCACCAAGGTGAAGGTCATATCACCAAGGGGACAAGGAATTACTGATTGCAGCGGCATATTCATAAATCGTTACGAAGGGGTATCAAGTGCCAACCTTCTTTAAGAAGTCTTCACACTTCTGATTGGAACTTGTGACTCTCTTCTGTCCCATATACTTACGGACCTGTGAGACATGTGAAAAACTCCTGAAACCTCGAAAGGGAAAGATATGCTGAATAACAATTAAAATGAAAGTGTGTGCATTGGACGGAAAAAATGAACTATCAAAAGGCAAATAAAATCGGTATGCAGCGATAAATTTTCCAAATGACCTGAATTGTATCTTAATAATGGTTCAGCTCGTGAATTCCGATACTGAATGAATTACGGAGATAAAAAGGAAGGTTGGGAGCAGCCATAATTGGAGGTGCGGATGGATGTGGATCTGAAAAAATGAAATCTAAGAGAATATTAGAAAACCATTCAAGTCTGATATGATACTCCTATCTAATTGAAGGTCTGAAAAATGTTATTATTTTAAGTATTTACTGTGTTTAAAAAATCGTAATCATCGATTTGTGAAGTTTCTCTGCATAACGGGTAAAGAGGTACGTAATAATTGATTAAATCCATAGTAGAACACGGACAAGTTGCATCAAGGTACACTGAATAATAACCTCCTTGAGACCCCATATCTGGGAGGTGGGCAAAGGTATTTTACTAGCATTAGCTTCATAAGAAATATGCATTAGTCGTGATATTCTTCTGACGAAAATGAATTGCTCATCTCAACCTGAATCCAAAATATTAATTTTCTCAAAACAAGCAGTTGCATTACATAAAGGTGTTTTAATGGAAGAAAAAATAATGAACATACCACAGTTCATTTTCGTACATTAAGTCACAAACCCTTCTTTCTACACTTCCATGTGATTCCTGTTCGATATTTTAAAAAATTCACTTTGATGGAACTGAGGCTACCACTTAGGTGCACAGACGTTGTACGTGGGACTAGTAGATTTACCTTCATACAAAAATTGCGCTTTTCTTACCCAATCATTTTTACTTCTTCACTTCTCGGATCTCGAAGGAAAGTCTTCCCATGCCACATGCAAGATACACGTGCCTCTGCAGTACCCTTTTTCTCTGGTCCCAACCTTAGGGTGGGTCCTCAGGCCCACAAAACCTGTCCCATTCCAGACCTTTTTCTGAGGCCGTAAATGTTCCATCGGCGCTCTTGTGGGCCATTCCAGACGCTGCAAGATGCCGGTCACCTTTCCTTATTCGATTTCTTAACCTTAAAGTTGCTGCACAGAGTCCATCTACATCTTCTCATTTGCTGTAGCAGAAGGGAGCCTACTCAACAACATGCATGCAAACAACCGTTTTAATAGGGGGAACCGCTCGTTTTCTTCATCATACCGTAGTATGATAAATAATTTAGCGGTAAGAAAACTACGACATCTCAAGATGTTCTTTTTTACCTGCACGTATGAGTCTGACAAATCTTTATCGTCAGTTTTCCTATAAGTTTGCTGCTGTTGTTCGAACATCTTTCCGATGCCTTCTAACAGTCTGCCTCCCGATGCACTCTTCCTCCCGAAGAGTGCCGAAGGAAAATATGCTCGGCACTCTAAGCGTGGTAATGATAATTTTACATTCGACGATTATTTTACGATGCCGTACAGCTTAGATATAGACTTTCATTGAAATTGGGGCGAAGATTACGAGAGAAGTGGTAGCAAGCTGATACTCTCAGGAAGGAACGATCGCTCTCATATTGGCACTACTGGAAAAATATTAAAATGTTCAAGATAACTGAAAGAGAAGGCACACTGTGTAGGAGTTTTAAGCTGTAACCGGAAGTCACATGCCCGGAAACACGCGGTTAAAGAACTACGTAAGAACAAATTTCTGGTCTGAAACATTTTGCTTTCCGAATGCGCTCATGCGTTGGCTCATTGGGAAGCTAGTTTTGAAGTTCCCTCTGTAATATTGCACCATAGGCCATACCAACTCGATCTTGGAGCCCAAATTTGTAGAAAGAAATGTGAGGATGTTGCGATAATTCTTAGGCACAAGTGTTAGTCTAGCGAATTGAAAAGATTAAAAAAACGGGACGGCAAGCTACTATTTCCATTAGCGGCTGTGGCATAACGACAAGGGTTGCGTTTGGCTATTCCTGACAAGCCGAAGCTCCTTCACCACAGTCTACTGGCTGTGGCCTTAAGGCTGAGTCTACTTCAGCCTACCGTCTCGTAAATCATTCGAAGTCTAAATAACCTTCAATTTCAGGACAACATCTGCCGTTGGAGTGCCTGCACTCTATTTTTTCAGTTATAAAGCTGCTCTTGAAAAAACTCGGGTCCTAATGAGCCAGAGAGCTTTGGACAAATTTAGCTCCAATGTAAAGTTTTAAGCTCTTAAATTCACTAGTTACAAGTTTTCCTGGCAAAACCAAGAAGACAATTGTCGTTGAAGTGACCATGGAGTTTCGAACGTCACCTTATGCTGTACCATGGTCACGTTTGAGACAAATGGCTCTTCATCCACGAATGAAACTCCCCCCCTCTCACCATCAAGTTAACTTCAGCTACAACGCTGAATTAGAGGCTTTGAAGTGTAATTAGGCAAAGAAGTGGCAAACGACTGAAAATCGTTCAATTTTTCCTGTATGGTTTTATCGAAGTGAATCATTGAACATTGAGTGAAACAATCGTGTAATTAATTTTGCAAAAGATGTGTTCCATGACTCAATTTGTCTTCTTGATATTTATTTTAGCTTTCTTTACGATCAGATGTTGAGGTCTTTTGGTAGATCACTAGCCTTGGTCAAGCTTCTTATCAGATTTCAAATATACTTGTTCAAGCGTGCTAGATGCACATAATTAAAGTTTCACTCTAATTTCGGAAATTGACTGAAGATTTCTCTCAGCGCATCAAACCCCAGTATTTCAAATATTCCCCAAAAAATTACTGAATCCAATATGAAATCGTAAAGAAAAATTAGTTGGAAAACTTGAGCAAACGAAGACACGACATAACAGCCAGACTTTGCGCTGCGCTGCAGTCCGTCTACAACTCAATCCAAGCTCGTATGAAGAGTCGTAACTGTCTGAAGTCGATTGTTTGCAAAGAAACTGCAGTGGTCAATTGAGGCTGAACAGCCAACGTTTATTGGCTTTTGATCGTATCAGACGCCGCCAACTTCTGGGATCAGAACGTTTATGCGCGAGACTCGAGCTCTTTTCATGAATACAAAAGATCTCATGCGCACATTGCTGCACGGCGTGTAGACCTAATGGCGCCCAACGCTGCAGCTCGACTGCAACTTGCAAGAACGCGCTGTATTCCGCGCGCTGCAACTTAGTGATCATGCCTCCAATTCGTCGATGGGTGACCGGGACTTAAATGAACAGCTCATTCAAAACCGATTGGAAGACTAGAATATGCTTTCTTTCAAGGTATTACTGATATTTTTTGATCGATTACAATAAATGAATGAATTTGTTTTCAATTATTCCAGAATTCATTCGTTACGAATTTACATAAGTTTTTTTATCACTAGATATCTAGGAATAAAAAAACGTGTCACGAATTAGAACACTTCACGTTCATAAAATGCCAGCGGCAAGTAATTAACTTCTTCAGTTCTATTATGTAAAAACAACTGGAAGTTTAAAAGAAACGACATTGGAAAACCCCACGATTGATCGGAAATACTTTATTATTATTTAAATTTAACATTTGCCTACGATGACTGAGTCATATTCCCAACATCACACTGCAAATGTGGTTATCTCAACCCAATTCAACGAATTTACTTTTAGTCTCTCAATTGTGCACATATCAATTGCTAAGCTGCCATTTCTCCTAATATTTCATTTTCCGGATCTTCTCAAATTATTCTCAGTTTTTTAAACTGAAAATACACTTACGAACGTACAATACCATTCTCGCCCGCCACGTTCAGTAAAAACGCACTGAAGTCACAAGCACAGCCACAGCCGAGGGATGTGGATGCGACAACTAAAAAAATCAAATCGTTTTAAGGCATTTAACCTGATCGTAGCTGCGCTCGTACTCTAAAATTTCAAATATTTCGTTTGAAACTACGGAAGTAAAAGATTTAGTATAATTTTCCCTAATTAAAACTTAACCGTGCTTCACAGTTAAGCATCAGAGTTGACAGATTTAGATTGACCAATCATGAGAAAGATAGATGTAATACCAATTAAAACAATATTGCTAGTAAGCTCATTTGCTCGCAACTATCTTAAGTTTTAGAAAGATTTATTCATTCTTAAATTTTTCCATTCAACTCATTTTCGATCCACTTTTAGATTTCTTAATACTCTCACTTCCGCAACTCCGTGAACATATTGCCAGTTGTCGTCGCCACACATACTTCGACTTCATTACAAATTTTCAGAATCTTAAATGTATCTAAAAGACACCGTACCACAACGACAGGCACCGTGAATAGAAACATTCATCAAGTCTGAGCACAAAAGCATGACAACTTCGTCAGTCAACGGCCGCATAACGAAGTTTACTCACTGAAAACAAATTGGAAAACTCAAGCAAGGGCTTTGGGTTTCCAAGAACCACAAGAGCTCTACAACCACAAATCCGGACTCGGGCCCCTCCCGTTAGCTTGCACACTCACGATCTTTAAATTCACTTCAACTGCAGACGTCCGCCCTAATTTTCGTTTCAAGAGCCATCGAGTCTCCAGTAATTCCTAAGCGTGTGCCAGGAGAACGGAATGGCTGGAGCCGGTCAGCTGGTGACCAGTTTCAGCTTGAAGATAAACATGCAAGCCTTCCACTGCAGTGCGGGTCCAATGCTGGAAACCCCCCGCCAAATGAGGCCAACTGCACAAGCACATTCCAACTTTTCGTTACGGCCGCCAGCGGCCAACTGACTTGGGTTCTGCAGCAGCATCAGCACGAGTCTTGCACCTATGAACTTGAGAGCATGCGGCACATCAACTCAGATGAAGAGACCCAACGCGTGAGCTACAGAAAATTTTTTGGAAGGGAACAAAACTTGCTCGAATACGGCGCTCCTACCGAATAAAATTTCTCGTGAGCTTTTGTGAAAATACAATCTCACATGAATGGTTATTGGTCTAGAAACATCACAGCCAACGTGCTACTCGAGGGTTTTGGAATGCTTTGTATGATAGCTTTAGTTTCTTTGTCAATTGTTCGTTAGCAAATTTCGCTCGAAAAAATGAAGGCGGTGTGCCATACTGCCCCCAAAATAGTTAAGCATGGAAACCTCTCCGAATGTGTATCTATATCTCAACTGATGTAAAGATAAGTAGGTCAAACATGCCGCAGTACGATGCAGAATTTTTCCAGTTCCTCGATTTGTCATCGTGAAAGAGAGATGTCATAGCACGACTTATTTTGAAGGAGCACATTCGGTTACTTGACTTGAATTTTACATACTTCGCGTAATATGCCTCATGTTTCATAGCAAGTTAAGGATGCTAGACTGCGAATGGAGGACACTTTGCAGAACCAGCCCACGTTCCATAATACGATCACCTCAGAATGCTACGCTCTTTCCCAATTCTCTCCAGCTGAGCTGGCTCTCCACTTGGTACCAAACACCGCGGTGCCAAGTAGGAAGATAAGGCCAGCGAAATACACGAGTGGCGACAAGTTTTTATAGATTTAAAAGTTGGTAAATATGTAAACATTACACTTCCAGGTATATCACCTACATTTGTAATGCTCTGCTTTTTGGTAAATGTTCTCATTAGTATGAGTATCAGTCAAGACTTTGGTCTCTGTTTAGAATTCAAGCATTTGCTGAATTTTGATAAGCAGCAACTGAATTATATTTCCCATTAAGTACGGTAGCTCAACACCCAACCGTGCGATATCGTTATCTAACTTGCACTCCAAAGTAAAAATTTCATCATGACCGACCACTCCATAGCCTTAGTGGCAGAAAAGCGCTGGTTGGGTGTTTAAAAGAGCCTAGATCAAGAATTGATAAATGGTTGATAATTTTCTGTATTCAGAGCAGCATGGTCAATTTTAACTTCTAATACAAGACTCTTGGTGTGAAAACTATACCTTTCATAGTAACATAGCCCCATTTGGGCTTCTTTGCTTTCACTCGTCAGTTCAGTGCTACAGTGGCAGATGGATGGTGTGTGAGGGTGTGCGTGGCCATGGGATTTCGCCTAGAATAAGGACTTCACGTACGCTATCCGCGACAAAGTGGCGCATCTCGACTTATCACGCAGAAAACTAAAACTGTGTTGATTTGAAGGCCTTGAAACGTCAGATTAGCGTTTTTAAATAGTTCTTGATACATTGGCGCTAAATATTTGTTATTTTTAATGAAGTTTTTTACTCATTATCAGCTATCTATAAAATTTTAATGAGTAGGAGGAGTAAGTTAAATTTTTGGATGAAATACCGTAGACTTATGCCGGCCATGCAATTCATACCTTACCTTGGATACCTTGGAGATGTTTGGGCCTTCACGCCCGGGCCACACTGGGGTGCGGCCGCTTAAATGGTATGGTATGTATGTAAATGTACTATGTATGTTGGCTTTGGACACATGATTCGGAAAAGTACATCATAATTTAATTAATGACTCACGTTTGTGTGGAGGTCTTGTGTCAACGCACATTAGCGTATCGAAAATACAGCTTAATTTCTCTCAGTGAAAATATGACAGTGCCCATTTTACGGTTAGAAGCTACCTTGATGGGAGGAGAACACCCATGTTATAGTGCGAGGTGAATCCATTATTTGGTTAAACGACAACTTTTTTACTTGACACCGCATGCCACAGGCTCAGGGATTTCAGAGGCAGTTAGAGTTTCAGATATTAGCGTAAAAGAGCGAAAAATCGTCTTTCTCAATACATACAAGATCTGGTAAAATTACTCATGTTATAAATAATGATAAATCTCAATCATGATAATAGTTACATGTGTTAAATTAACTTTTTTGCTATTGGTTACTGTTGGTGTTTGAGCACTTCTAAACATTACGAGAATCTGTGCAAAAACACTGATGTTGAAAATTTGTTCTGAATATTTTAAAATTCATCTTTACTCCGGCAATATCACAGATTTACCGAATTCGGGATCTTAAAAACCTTTTCTGAATAACTTAAGCGCTAATACAAGGAATGATGAAGGAATAAGACACTAATAAAAGTTCAGCCTACGCCGGATATTGAAGAACTATCCGGAGGGAAAAGGTATTTGGGATCATCCAAAGAGGAATGGAGGACTGGCTCAGAGAATACAGAACACTTGAGGGAAAAAATCTTCAAGGCTATGGTGCTGAAGAAGGAAAAAATGAGAGAGAGAGATGACTATCAGCTCCACTTCAATCAGGAAACCGGTCATCAAACGGTCGAAATCGTCCTTAGTTCTATTTCGTCAGAAGTGGTTCTTATCCATCCTCCAATTAGCAAGTTGGAGCCTTCACTCGGTGCTCGGAGGTCCAGGCCAGGCACGTGTAAATCCAGAAATATCGCATAGGTAAAATAACTTCAAGTCCCGATAAATTATCTACTTTAGAATCTAATTCTGTCACGAAAATTGGTGTGGTTGTTATTAAAGTTGAGGAAGACAACTCCGCACTAAAGACGGCGATAACAAGGCAGCATGCATCATAAACCACCGTTCTGGGTATCTGAGGACCTGGATGAGTTCGTCGAGTTAGACCTTGAACTGGCTACGAAAAGTTTGATTAAATCAATGTGAATCCGAACTTTTCTCAAATTAAAGAAAACTCACTATCGATTCATATAAGAAACAAATTATCCCAAGGGAGCGTAATCGCTGTATTACAGCGGAAGGAAAATGAGCGTTCCTTTAGGATCAGCAGGCTTGTCTCCTGCCCTCTTTTGACATGAATCCTTCACTCATTGTGCGTGAGGCGTGACGACGGCTCCCTGTGAGGGGGCCTTCAAAATCTCAAGGAGCTAAAAGAAGCTCGTGCAGCAGAAAGAAGGGAATTTCTCTAAGAGACCGCACTTGTGGCAACACCTGCACACTGTCCTCTAGAGACCTGCTGGTCGACCAGTGTAGTGCGGGACACATTCTGTCAAGTTGACAATGGGTTTCAGAAAAGTAAATATCTATAGTAATAACGAAATAAAAAATAGAATTATATAATAAACACCAGAATATCTCATTCGTGATAAGTTTGCATATGTTCCGATGTTGCTTCATCTTAGTAGATCGGCTGACGCTCAAAGAACATAAATTTTATGACGTATTTTTTTCCAAGAAAGCTGCTTAATTATTAACCTAAGCTTCGGTGATATGATCGTCCTTAATTGAATATTGTATTGCAATTATTACTAGCGACAAGACCGAGAGAAATGCCCCTGAAACGCTTGCATTAAAATATAATTGATTTAGTCAATCAGCTTTGACCAATACACATGTTCTCAGGAAAAGCTGTTACCATAATATGATTGATCATTAAAGGGCGGAATAAATTTTGTACAGTGCGTTTCTACAGCTAATATAGAACAGCTTTAAGGTATTTTTAGTTTTTTGTTCAAATTTTTAAATTCAAGACCATTTGATCTACAGGTCGTAACTTCCAAAAAATATCCCAATTTGTGTCCTGCCCCTCAGTGTCTCGTGAGGGTTATGTGCAAACCATGACAAAAGATTGACGATTTCACAAGTTACTCCCTCTGCAGAGAAGTCTCCAATGTCAAGATATGAAATAACAAATAAATGAGTTAATATTGTTAGCATTAGTATTGTAATTTAAATTATAATAACAAACTTTATGAATGATTAAGTTGAGGTGCCTTTTCTTCAACATCCTCCGCTATCCGATTGGTAAAATATAGTCTTGGTGAAATATAAATGCAATTCTTTACGTTACAAGAATTATTTCAATTCGACGCCCGCGAAGCTTTCAAGCAATTAAAGATTCCAGTATAAAGACGTTAAAATTTTTCAGTGAACTTATTGCATTAAAGGTTACTCAAATCAGGAAATATTCCAATTCCAGCTAGCCTCTGTATTCGCTCCCCTAATCATCAACTGTATATTTCCTACAAAAATCATGCATAAAAACAAGTAATTGATAGCAGTTAACCTGCCTCAAGAGCATCCAAATGACAAGTGATCAAGGAGTAGGCGCGAGACTTCAGAGGGCTCTCCCTCCACAGGGGACAGAATATTGAGGCTCGACAAAGAGACAACATTTCCTGTCTCATTGCCTGGTGCCAACCTCCTGTGCTGACCGGCCCTAAGTTCTTCCCTAAGCTAGGCCCTTCTTTAAGCAACAGGCAGGATCAGAATACGGAATATCTCTTCCTGAAAAAACAACTTCTCCATTGTACGAGCAAAAGCCTTAAAAGCCCTTCAAATGATCAGTCAATGCCTAAAGACAGTGTTGGCAGACACCCAAATACGGGCATTAATGACTTTGCTTTCTCATTCGAAGTCAGGTCAAAAGTCAAAGGACTGAAGAGTCTCCTGACATCCGACGTAATTCCAGAATAGAGAGTGAAGCTACCATTCGATGCCTATATTTAGGTGTTTACCGATACTGTCTTGAGCATTGACTGATCGTGTAAAGAGCGTGTCATGCTCATTGAGAGAAAAGTACACGGCTTAACAAGGGACTTAAAAGACTGTTCATTATATTCAATTGCATACATGCATTTCGCAGTCATGCATGATAATATATACGCTATGCATACGAATATCTTATATATATAAGTATGCATAAACACAAACAACGTACATAGAATGAAAATTAGGGTCTCCTGTTATGTATAGTCATTTTCCATCGCGCTGTCTAAGCCACTCAAGTCCCTATTAGTATCAATTAAAGTCAAAATCACCGCATGAATCACAAATATTAAAATTCGTCTTAATTTCATAGATGAAAATATACTCGTACGAAAGCTGGTGAAACAAACTAAAGCTCTGCATTTGAAAAAATCCCTCATATTTTTAACGCACTGACTGCTCGTCGGAGCAGCTGGAGGGCCTCGGCTGCGATTGTTCTCGCGGAGGGACCTTCAATCACAATGTTAAATATGCTCTACCTACTTAGACCAATACGATTAATTTTTATAATCTGAATATTTACGAAGCCCACTGCGATCTTCTGTCATTCACAGCAGCGTTCTTCGAAATTTCATAAACGAGTCTTCGAAACTTCATTCCTGAAAGACTGTGTGTTTTAACTGCGCTTTGAATAATGTACTTTACACGGTGAAAAAATCCACAAGCATTCGACAGTTGCTTGAAACCAAATGTTACATTCACTGACACGCGACTGAACGTTAAGCTTGAGTAGCTCCACGCTGCCCTCCTGTAAGCTTCGCTGAAATGCAAATTTGCGCGGCATGTCTCGGTTAAATTTAACGGAAGCCGTAGTGTGAACAGGCATCTTGTCATGTATTGCTCAGAGACTCTTGGAGGGATCTTGCTGTTAAAGTGTCATTCATCCCTGCAACCTGGAAAAATTGACGCACAATGAGAAAAACTTAAAATACGCTGGTTGGGTCGCACATGCTTTTTAGAAGTGTTCCAGAGACTAACGAGAAGTGTCACAGTATTTCGGCATGAGCCTCTCTGCTCAGCCCACCCAATGACGTAGTAATGAAGTAGTACCACTCACTCAAAATGAAACCGCATTGTAATACAGCAAATACAGTTGTCGTAAATTATATAATTATCAGTCTCTTTGTTAATTCCACTTTTGGCGAATTGGATTCCCAGGAGCTTTTTTGATTTTTTGCTAAATTTTTACGTTTCGTGTTGAGCCTGTAACAATTTCTATGAGAAAAATTCCCAATGGAATCATGTCTCAAACTGCAGCTTATCTCGATGTATTTTCACAATTTAACCCGAGTTGTAGTGCCCTCGTGAAAAAAATGTAGAAGAGGAGAAGAAAAACTTTTGTTTGCTTTTCGAAAACAGTTGGCAAACGGAAATTAGGGGATTTGCGTGTGTTGAAAGCAGACAAACATTGAATATTCTACCACAGAATAGACGTTTTTTCGTTACATTGGAGAAAAACATTGAACCCATTTAATCGTAGATGTAAATGGGAAATGCGACGGAGAGTAAATAATTATCTGCAATTTAGTGATACCAGTTATCGTACGGCTGCAACTGCACGCCAAAAGACAGTACCGCATCTTGAAAATTCTGCTCAGGCTCGATGTTTGAGACTTATTGCCCCCGCCACAGCCTCAACGCCAGTCATTGATCCTCAACTCAGCAACTCAAAAAATCTGTACACTCTACTGCGTCATTTGTTCATTTTAGCTGTAAGCCTCTCTAGTGACTTGCATTATTAAAACAGTAGCTGTACTTTCTTGTCACAAACTCCATACACGGAACATCAAACATCTATATATTTTTTCAGCTTATGCCTTTGGAAACGTTTCACTCTAACCTTTGAGGAACAGTGGACACTACGGTAGCTTTTCATGAGGATGTTGATAGTTTTTGTGCGGAGCGAAACGTAGTCTTTATTTCTAAAATAATTCGGTCGCTGTAGGTAAATGGATGCAATGCATCCGCAACCTTAGTGGTCGACAGAGTTCATTTAAGACTTTTACACCAGTCTAATATTGCCATGAGTTCCAATGTAGAAGATCACGAAATGATGAAATCTGAATGCTTTTTACTGTAATTAGATAACGACGTCGAGAGAGAACGGAGAAAAAGTGTTTTTTATAAAGCTTCTTTTATAGTTGGCATCACTGATGATTTATGCAGAAAATTCTAGGATGCGTAGAGATATTCACGCCCCTTAATATGCACTCCCTCGTACCGGAGTGCCGGTCTATTAAGGGAGTGTACCTTTAATGCCTCTCCATTGGTAGAATGTTTCCATACGTTGTCAAATAAGGCCCCCGAATTCCCCTATCAATATAACTTCCTCAATTTCAATTATCCCTAATGCTCAAATCAAAGTCCTTTAATTATTTGAAACAAATCAGTGTGTTTTTTATTCATAACCTCCAACAGTTCTGTACTCGTCTATACTCATGTATTCTGAGTTATATAGCGATGAAACTCATCATTCTGAAATTCGGTATTTATCTATTCTCTCACCTGTAACTTATCTCTCATCAATTAGGAGCCCTTGATCTACGTGTTATTCACCTACTCTCTTGAACTGAGCGCTCTCACTTTTTGAAGCATTCGCGTACTTTTCCTAATTCTGCATCCTCACTCAGGGCACGGAGCTCGTGTATGCAGAGCTTTTTTAGTCATCTCACGTAGGCAGCGTCATCCATCAGGGCTGCTTAGCATATTCGCTTCATAAGACTTCATCTGACGCTCACAAGACGCAGCCAGTTAAATTAATCAGCCTTTGGCAGGCCCGTCGCGATCTCCGCCCCTGCAACACAATATTTGAAGGCTCGTACCTACACGAAAAACACAATTGCACAAAATTGTAAATTTGCTCTGTCAACTGCGCTTGCGACTTCGGCGAAGTTCATTTTGTGTTTATTCTTCGACTGACTAATAGAAGTTTTTTACAGACCAAATTGTTAAATGCCAATGCAAAGCACAAGAAAAATATAGCGGAACTATGAATAAATTAGGGGGAGAAAACTGTTTAGTAAATGTTAGCGCAAGAAGTTTCAAAATATCCAAACTTCGGAAAGAACTGGACGATGAAAAAGTGTCATTTGCATCTGTTTGAAGCAACCGGATGAATGTACTCGGTGCGGCTGTTTTTCTACGAGCGGGCAGTACAAATAAAGAATTTGTGGCTTACGTCAAATGAAAATCTTCAGCTTTACACGCGCCGTCGTCATCGGTGACTCAACATCTCGTCAGTAGAACATTCAACACCGAGACATTGGAGTAGAAATAGCGTGAGTTTTAGTTAAGAACAGTAGAGGTAGAATGGAAGTTGAAATACAACAGACTTTGCCTATCTGAAAGGTGATTTATAAAATCTACGTTAAAACTGCAAAGCAAACCATATTGTATCCAATGAGGCTGTCCCGATTATGTGGGTGGCTGTGAAATCTAGATAGTACATCAATCTCATCACCTCAGAACTCAAAATACGAACATCTTTTCGATTGAAGCCCAGAATTGAGTCAGGAGTAAAAATCGGGAAGCTCAACTCGTTCTGAAACCATACATGAATATCAACTTCTGTTGTAACCTAGCATACAAGTTATGCTTCTTTTGACTTATTTCTGCATACATTCACCACTACATCATTTACTTACCTAGGCACACATACATGTGTGCGAATCTAGGTCTCGCTGAGGGTTCGTTAGGAAAAATTTGCATGAAGGGAACTCGAAGACTCTCTAAAAATCTGAAAAGTCCTCACGGGAGCCACGGCGGCGGTTGGTCTCAGAATAAATATATTCGTGCGGCCCTCAGTCCTTTCCATTGAGACTTTTTTATTCAAATCCTAAATCGTGAGAACGTCCTCGCAAAGTCCACGCTTTAAATAAAAAAAAAGAGCTTTTAACCACACTCTCTCAAATAAAGCCTCAACTCTCCTTCAATTAATAGTATTCATGATTTTCTTTCCCTCAAAAAAAGCAAAAGGCAAAGTGAAGATTTCCATCTAGCTTGATTTTTATAAGTATTTTCTTTTGACTTATTTTATATCAATTACTGAAGTTTTCATTTCAGGTCGTGCAAGCCTTCGTCTCATCTAGCGACGAACTTGGCCCTCTTCAGGACAAACTTGACGCTGTCCCTTAAAAACATGACAGTTTTCCAGGAAGCCGACCATAGATCATCCGTAAAGTTTTCATTGCCTTTTAAAGTTGCCTGTGTTAAAGTTGAAATTTATTTTGCTCACTTAAAAGGTCAGCCTTTTCTTCTCTTCACCAGCATGACTTTACGTTTTTCACTGGACCCTTCCGACTTGACTCGTTCTTTCTAAAGCTTAATTCTTCCTATCTTCAACTTTTCTATTCCTTTCTTCAACTTGACTATTCCTTTCTTCAACGAGACTCTTCCTTTCTTCAGCCTGACTCTTCCTTTCTTCACCTTAACTCTTCCTTTCTTCAATTTGACATTTCCTTTCTTCAGCTAAACTCTTCCTTTCTTCAACGAGACTCTTCCTTTCTTCAGCTTGACTCTTCCTTTGTTTAACTTTGCTCTTCCAATCTCCAGCCTGGCACTTCCTTTTTCCAATTTTCCGTTTCCTATCTTCAACTTTAATATTTCTCATTTTGCTTGACTTTATGTACACATTCCTCCTAACTGAGGTCTCCACTTTTCTAATCTGTCTCTTTCCGACTATAAAATAGCATTTACATTTTTTAGCCTAACCTCCACTTTTCCTAACCTTGCTAATCACTTTCCTACGAAACTCTGTTTTTTATTTCACAGACACTGCTCTTTCTTTTCTTGATCAAAGCTAACTTACCTAAGCTATCTCCTTCCCTGATATGACTCATCCCATCCCCAACCTGATACTTCCCTACTGTCCGTCATTACCACTTTTTTCACTCACTCTCCCTATGCACTTAGATCTTTTTCTCTCTCGCACACTCTCTCTTTCTCTCACTCTCTCTCTCGCCTCCCACCGCACCTTCATCTTTAAAGCTGTACTGAAATGACGTCAGAAGCCCGGCATCATCCACATCCTCATCCAAGCACCCAACCCGACCTACATCACATTCATTCATTTATCCACTAGCATTTTTATTCTTTCACTCAACTCTAGTGCCACTTATTCATCATGCGTGAGAAACACAGTTTGCATGGGGACATTATTCTCCGTGAAAGCTGCTTTTCATTGGCATTTCTAAGCCATGACCACTGTTGGTAAAAATTCTAGCGGAGGTTATCTATTCAGCTGAGATGCAACGCTGGCTTACAAAATCTATCAGAACTGAGAGTCGGTGTCGTGGGGAACATTTTGGTCGCATTCACTGAAAAATTCTAAGGGAAAATATTCCTCTAATAACTTTACATCACTATGTTACACAGTATAGTGGAATTTTTCTTTGGCGTATGTGTTTGTGGTGTGTGTGTGTGCGTCTGTGTGTGCGTGTGTGTGATTTTTTCCTCGCCAAATTTACGAGGTTATTTGTGAATTAATCTATGATCTGTGTTTTGCGTCGTTAGGAATTACAGTGGAAACACGCTCATTCGAAATTACTGAAAATAAGCATTATAAGGTTTTATTCTAGAATGAGTAACCGTTTAAAAAAACTTGGAATAAAAATGATCGTGTACGCTGAACTTACTCATATTTCGTTTTAGAACCTTGTCCTTTTTTCGAATATTTTAAATGAACTGTATGAGTTGGGTTTTGGGGTTTCCTTTTCATGTTGATAGTGTTCACCGTAGTAGATTTGTTTCTAAGACCGTAGTAATTCGCAACAACTATTGATTTTCTCATAATTTTTGCTGGCATTAGTTTGTATTATGTTAATAACCATGTGAAGAAAACGATCTTTATTTGAAATTCGCTTCTTTTTAGAAATGAGGAAAAACTACTCTCTACCTGCTCCACTAAACGAAAGACCCAAAAATTTGAAAAGTAAAAAATTTACAAAATTTACCCAAATCGAACTCTGAATCTCGTTTGCCTTTTATAGGTCGAAAATATCTGTTATGCGAGAAAACGGTTGCGTAATCTCGATATATGTGTATTGAGAAAATATCTTCAGTGCACTGATATTTTACTTACGTTGAAAACAAGTCTTTCAAAGCTGGTAGACGTGAGAAATATTTCCTTAAACTTCAAGCACAAAGTAAGAACCAAAAAATAACAAACTTCGTTACACTTCTCTTTCTTTTATAATCAAAATTAGGTCTCCTTGAAATTACATTTTTCCCTCAACAGCTGACACTGCCAAGGGTCAGTTGTGAGGCGCGGTATGAGGTTATTTGAAACTAAGATCGTCCTCAAAAAAAAAATAAACGCATGGATTTTTTCTGCATCGAAGACTGTGACGACATAAGTAGTTGTTCTCCATCTCAATTTTACGTAATTTAACCCTGGAATGGAAATCCTGGAATGGTAACCCTGGAATAGATTGTTAACCCTGGAACGGATTGGTAACCCTGGAATGGCAACCCTGGACTAGTAACCCTGATATAGAATGGTAACAATGGAATAAAATGGTAGCCCTGGAATGGTAAGCTCGAGTTTTACATAGCCCGTAGTTTGCCTTCCAGTTTTTTCCGACGGATTTAAGCCCAAGAGTCTCTCCTTCATGTGACCTTAGAATCAGAGTTGGCATTCCTGGCTTAAACTTACTCACGAAAATAGTCAGCGAGATGCAATTTTCTCCAGCAATGTGTTGTCAGCGAACGTTTGAGTACTTTTAAAAATTCCCCAAATCAACATTACTCCGATGCCTGCAACCAAACTTAGCGAGGGATTCCGCGCCGTGCGTTCGTACCCTCAGCACGAGTAGAGCGGTGCATTTTCCCATTGGGTGGGTACCATGGCGTACTCTATACAGGCCAAGCCATCGTGCGTCGG
>VOMN01011978.1:0-44585 GCA_014899125.1 Orchestia grillus
AAATAATTGTTGCATTTGGTAGAAAATAACATTTCTGAAAAAAGATGCAATTTTCCCAGGAGAATGTAACCTAGAAAATAAACGAAATAAAGACATAATATACAAAAAGGCCAATTAAAAGAACGGATTCCAAACATACATAGTTATCAAATTTTCATTGCATTTGTTCTTGCACAAAAGACGCAGCTTGAGCTTCTGCGTGCGGTACAGGATATTTCATAACACTCAATTCTTTAGAAGATTGAGGTTTTATTTTCAATTTGATCAAATTAATTTCATATAAAATTAAAATTAAATTTAAAAAAGTAGGCAAAACTCTTTTTTCTCACACATATGAGCTAAATATGGATAAAAATCTAGAGAGTTTTTTGAGCGTAAAAATATGAATTGTTATTTTCGATTCATGCTTCCATGTTTGCAGTTTATTTTGCTAACGTCACGTTTCTTAGCTTCATCACAAGGTTGATTGACGTTAGTGGCTAACGTTGAAAACTTGATATTGTACATAACAGTGCAGTGACTGAACATACATTTCATCAGATGAACGCACATAAGATTAAAACAAACCCGAATCGTACAGATTTATAGGAAAGAATTGCATTCGTAAAATTCGATTGCTGTTAAATCAGGTATAGCCTCAAAAATTGTGTTTATTGGGGACAAATCATTACATCTGCTCATGAAACACCTCCGGTAAATACATCCCTAGCGGAGGAAGTGTCAGTAAAGGGAGAAGCGGATTCAGATAGATCTCTGTTTTTCTTATACATCTCTGCTCATCTGATACAACTCTCTTCATCTGATACAACTCAGCTTATCTGATCCAACTCTTTTTATCTGGTGCAACTCAGCTGATATAAGTCGCAAAGCTGCGAATTAACCCTGCTAAACCAAGTGAGGGTTAATTTCTCAATGGTTGTTTGTGGTTGGCAGAAGCTCAGGAAATGAACATTTTCTACTTTTTTTAACGAAAATTAAGCCAATTAAAATAAGTTTCGGACGATAATGTTCGCTAGAGACATTAATACAATTCTCAGTTTCGAAATTGAAGTCAAGGCAAACATTAAAATACAAATTAGATTATATGCAACAAAACCTTCAACGAAATTACCCTTAACGAAGGTAAAGAAAAACTATGAAAATTAACAACCTTTCTAAAACAAATGAAAAAAACATGTTCATTACTCACCTTCAAAGATAGTCTTTCTCCTTAGGTAACCAGGTCGATCAGTCTCTATTCGATAAACCAAAAATGAATATTGGAAAAGAGGAAGGGAAAGAAATCGCATTAGAGGAAATTTAGGGAAAACATGAAATTCTAAAATTTAGCCAAAAAATTATGCAGCATACAGAACTGAGTGTCCTATATCATGGTAGATTCGAGTTTATGATCGTGTATTATTGATATATGAATTGAAAGCTAGCTAACTCGGCATTTAGTGTTGTTCATTCATTCAAGCTGCATAGGACAGTGAAATACAAATATTCTAGACATTTTACATTGATGAAAATTGTTTTACTACTCAGCAGTTTTTGTTCCATTCAAGTGACATTTATCCAAAGACAAAATTTCTGAATTGCAGCTCATGAAATAATTTAATACCTATTTTCAATGAGGCATCTGTTCAGTTGAACATGAGAAAATGAAAACTAAAAACTAGAAAGTGCCAGGAATTCTCTTACGAATCATTAATAACTTGAGGACACTTGGAATAAAAATGTGCTTCATTTTGTTCTAAATTTCCAGCAAAAGGTCTGTTCAATATAAGCGGTTTTCTTTATCAGTTCATGATGTCGAGTTGTACCCCAAATGTAACTCCTGATTCCCGGGGGCCAGTGTCAACTAGGCAGCAGCACTGGTGCACCTACCACCACGACATCCACCAACACACTGAGGGTCGCCTACACTCTGCTGCTCCAGCTGCCTGTGCGTGACGTCATTACGGATTGCGGCGACCGTTCGGTAAGTCGGAAGAATTTTTGATCCAGCCTGCCTGGAATTCGTGGCTCTCTTACAGGTAGTCCAAGGCCTTACAGACACCCACAGGAACTCAATAGGAAGGAAATTTATGAAAGCTGAATACATCACGCCTTTACAATATGGAGGCTTCTAACCCATACGATATAAAATGTATGTAGAATTATGGTCAAGTTTTGTTAGTCATAGCTCTACTGATAAGGCAGTTTTAAGCTTTGTGACTAATAGGCTAAAGACAGGTAGTACGGTTGTGTATTTGACAACGTTGCACAACTAGCTTCCCATTTGGAACGATTACCCCATTTTAAATGAGTAAATTTAATAAGCCAGTTACAATCATTTGCAATACAAAATTCAACTGACATTTTAGTTACATGAGATGCTTGCATGAAGCTTTTAAAATAATCTAACGATCTTCTAATGAAGTTTCAATAAGTAAGTCGCTACAAATGGTGATGATTGGAACATAATATTTCAAATTAAGCATACATTTGATAATTTGGATTCCTAGAACTACCTTTAAAATACCGATAAATTCTTTCTAAAACGTAACACTTGACACCCAGAAAATATACTTCAATGTTTGATAAAAAATTGAAACTTATCTTGAATCAGAATAATTTTTCAGTTCAAGTATACGGTGAGTTTCATTTTCTTGTCCACTAAGTGTATAAATCGAAATTGTACAATTTTTAAAGTGTAAAACAGCTGAAAATTTTTTCTTTACGAGAGCTAAACATTCTCGTGAGGTCAATATAATTTAATTTTAGTTGTATGGAGTGTCTATTGTGTGTTACTAAAAGTACTGAGTTTCGAAACTGAAACACTAGAAACACTGGTTTCAACGATTTTATCAGACGTATAACACATTGCCTCGATATCGATTAGTATTACAGTAGTAGAAGTCTTTAGAATATCGGGATCTTGTTAAAATCGAGAAATTTTAGCATGTCCATATGAAAAGCAGCGAATAAAATTTTCCTCAGGTAAAGAATGAAGACTTATATATTCTTCTGAAAGCATAGCTATCAAGTAAGAAAAAATATTTTCCTAGCGATGGAAAACAGAAAATAATGAATTGAAAAAAAATTGATTTTGGTGAAGAATAAAAGAAAAAATATATGTTATGTATCCATGAACAGCGTTGTAGGTGTTTCATTGAAATTACTTGCTATATATATATATTGGAAATGTGAATGTTCTTTTCCCTTTGATATATGAACAAGTAAAATAGCTCAATCGTCAAACATTTGACAGTCATGATGAAAGTGAAAAGAGGAGACTTTAAAGTCTGGGCGGTGGAATTGATTTGTAATTGTAACCTGAATCATTTTTCATGGGTTTTGCTTTTCTGCAGTTGGTAGGTTTTACTTACTTAAAATATACATATGTAGATATGTATTCCAGACTTGGTGGATATAAGGTGTGGATGTAGATAATTAGCGCCCAAGTTTAGTGGTACGTACGCCAGTTTAAGAACTCTCGAAATCAGCTTTGGAGCTCTAGATGCTCATTTGAAAGCCTTGGTCTTCGCTTAATGATGCGTAGATGCTACCTCCAGTGCCCATGACGCAAATCTCTGGAGCCTTGACACCAGGCTAATAACCTCTGATTCTAGCTTATGAACCAATGACACTAGGTTCCAAATCCCTGGCACTAGTTCCACATTCTTGATAACAGGTTTAGAAAACTGTTCAGTAATATGTTAGCGGAACGAAGTCTACACGTCTTGGAATGCATGAAGGTGTTTGAAGCAGTACGTTTTATGTATAATGTCTACTTTAAAGAGACAATAATGCGAATTCCCCTGCATGGAT
Organism: Orchestia grillus; assembly: GCA_014899125.1. Classification (NCBI taxonomy): domain Eukaryota; kingdom Metazoa; phylum Arthropoda; class Malacostraca; order Amphipoda; family Talitridae; genus Orchestia; species Orchestia grillus. The sequence goes on from VOMN01011978.1 coordinate 3,796, forward strand.
TTGTGATGGGGCATGGAAGAAAATGTCAAACTTTCTATACCAGAAATTGGCTGTTAGCAACATTTATTTGAAAGCCCTTTTAAGAAAAGTAGGTGGCAATCGTAATTGACGCTTCACTTGAGCCGCTATAAAAAATTTGCGTCTGCCTAGCGACACTCACAATGACAACATTGACTTCGAAAGAATGTTGCGAGGATTTGGTAGGGAAAGGATACTGCTCGAGCGTGCTCTTCCAGTAAGTGGTTTTGGCTTTAGCCTATTCGCTAAGGAAATTTTAGTTTAAGTGAAAGGTTGAGAAGGCTTGAATTGTTAACATTTGATAAAATGCAGTGCTCTATAAAGTACTTTGTCATAATCCCTTATGAAGCGTAGAACACTCTTTTGATCTTTTCAGTAACACACTACCCTCTCAAATTCGTATTTATACCGGGTCAAAACGCACAACAATCGCAACACTGTTTTTGGATATGAAAGAGACGGTTCATGAGTGGCATCGATAAAAGAGCTATGCACACTCGCCGTTCAACGAGAGAAGCTTCACTCCACAATGCCCAACTGTGCATTCAGCAAATGAAATATCGAAGTCCTTGTGCAGCTACAGAATTAATTGTTCTCTTATGTTCACGAAAGATTTTTTGAACTCGAACAAAGCAATAATGAGACTGAGGTATGAAAACCTATTTCAAGGCATAGAAATGTGATTATTCTTCAAAGGTCGAAATGATGTTCTGCTTATATCGTAGATGGGGAGAGGATGCAGTCAATCGAAGAGCCGTAAGAAGTACTGAAGTAGCAGAGCAGTGATAGAAGAATCGATATTAGACGTTTAGGTATTAATATGAAAAACGTTTCAGAGAACAAAGTTGTTTTAACTGTTTGATATGGCTCGGATGATAATGGAGATTTAGAAACGAATTTAAAGAAAGAAGGATAAACGTATTCGAGATGAGAAGATTGGGAACTATGGTTGGAGTGGCAGAGTTTGAGTGAGCTGGCATCGAAAGGTGCGTTGGTGGGTAGGTCTTGTGGGAAATTATTGCTGGAATAAAATAAACAAATATGAATTGGTCTCGATGCATACATATATGTGAAGTTAAAATACGTATTAGAGGATTTCTAGCGTAGGCTTGGGTTAACATCTTTACTAAAATAAGACCGTCCTTCAGTCTATCTGTCCGTTGCGCCTTTCAGTATTACGTAAGAGAAAATTTAGTTTTTACCGAACCAATCTATTCCGTTTTTTGCATTTTTGTTCATTTATTTCCAACAATTCAGTTCAATGTTTTTCTTAGTATTCTGCAAGAGCCACTCAATGAATGTAGCTTTAAAATAACGAAGGGTGACTGCTACAAGCATGTGTTATACCAATTCATTATTGTCCCTATTGAACAATCATGAACGAAACATTTTTATATAATACGCCCACTAATTTTCTGAGAAATTCCATGTAACCCATGATACAGGCACGCCAATAACGCATACATAGGCACACATGAGTATCGTGCAGGATCTCTGTTCATGATGAAGCATTAGTAATTGATAAACGTTTGACTAACATGTGACAAAGAATTCCTAATGACAAAGAATTGTGTAAAATTTTGTACCATTCATAATCCTTAAGCAATAATTGAGATGCTCATAACACATCGCTACCACTCCGACATTGATGTGTTTACAAGTGGAGGAGTAAATGTTTCGCTCTGAGATATTAATTTCGTTTACTTTAAGCCTGTTTGATTACTTTCGTCGAACGTAGTTTTTTAATTATAAAAATAGAAGCATACACTATTGTGCGTACGTTAGAAATGTGGGTCAATACGAAATATTCTAAACATCTTGGTTTAAAGTTCATGAGCTTAAGTTTATTTTCAATTTTCTCCTGTTTTTCACAGCTGAAAATGTACATATCGATCCCACCTGTCTTACTATGCATTATCTATTTAAATCTCACAAACTCATGAGTGCCAGAATGAGCAAAGTCACTTTCGAATGCGAGCAGGAACTAACACAAAACTTCTGGAAAGATATTAGAGGCACCGGAAACGTTCATTCTCATCTAAAATGTTAGAATAATTTATGTTGCATGAGGTTGAAGTCGCAACGTAATTTAGAATAATTTTGCAATACTATTATAACAGTATTGTATTGGCACAATTCCTCTCTTAGGAGTTAATGCTCCGGTTCCAGTTTAATGAGTCATTAAGTGAGCACCTGTAAATTCAGCAGGGAAGCACTGAAAAGTTTGATTAATTATGTAGATTTATCAGCATGACATGCAAACAAGAACAAAAATCGCCGAAGCTTGTAAATTTCCCACCAGAAGGTGAAAACTTGAAGCCTGTTACTCTCTTCTCATTAGCTCACAGACGGAGGCGCTCGGTTGTGTGGCGGTTGTCTGTGCTGGTCGAGAGCAGCATCGTTTTCACCTTCGACGCCAATTCGCTTAAAATTCCTAAGAGGAAGCTATGGTTGCTTATTTTGAACATAGGAAACCAACGTTCAAGGCTTTCAAAAGGGGTTCCTTTGTTGAGAGGACTGTTCAAAACATAGGGTAACCGGCAATGTAACGAAAGTCAAGTATTTATTTTCGGAAAATCAGTGAAATTTGAGTACACATCGAGAGGAGTGATATCCAACTCATGTCTCGGAGCTAAGTCATTGGTGTCGATTATATGTATATGATAAACTTAGGTTACTGTAGAGTCATTATAAATTATAATTGAAGGTTCTTAATAAACATACTTAATAAGTATCTTAATAAATATATTCAATTTTCAGATTGTACTTGAACTTTAAAATTTATCTTGTAGTACTTATGTCGTATATATTGATACAGTATGCATTATCTATTGCTATGCACAGCTCAGTCCCAAGTTTTTGCATGACAGTTCTAATCAAATCATTTTGTTGGCGTGTGTTAAATAACTAAATATTTTAAAGCGCTATAAAATTCGCCTTAATACTTTCTTTATCATTCCAGTTGAGTCGCTAGATGATACTTGCTTCAAAACTGGATCAAGTACTTTTACGCAACTGGAAGTTAAAAAATGCGCTCAACTCCGACTTGTCTATAGCCAAATACTCTATCGGATCTACCGTGGTCTCCTAACGGTACGATGATTCGAGGGTGCGCGGTCGTGTGGGGGCCACGAGGAGCAGCCCAAAAGAGGCAATAATGGTGGCGCACTTCAGGAAATCGTGGCATCGTGCGGCAGACCTCGACTGTGCCACTCCTGCCCTTCTTGCTGCCCGGGACCTCGTCAATCAAGTCTTCTTGTGTGATGCACTCCTAGATTTCAGCCAAGAAGATCACGCGGGCATATCAAACATGTGAAACACATGTGGTGGGCCCATGTACGATTACCTGAAGAGCTTACAGTTATTTGTACCACCTCGCCAGTTGCTAGAGTCAGTTCACCAGCTGCTACAGTCGTAATTGGTTCCCTTAAGTGGAAAGGGGATAACAAATCCACTTTTTATGACATTATTTTTTTGCCAGATCAAAAATTGGACGCCAGCTTACGTCATGGTAATGTCGAATTTTACAAGCCGACCTGTTTTCGTTTAATCATTTGACCATTTTTCCGTTGTATACAGTTTTTACGAGGAGATTTTTTCCATACGTAGGTTAATGAGCGACAGATTTCCTAAGAATTTCCTGTTTTTTTATTGTTAATGGCAATGACAATCTATGTGCACATTGAGCTAGTTGTAAATAATGAGCAGATATGGGTAAAATTTTAGATTTCTGTAAGTAAAAATGACTAAATTGTAGAAACTACAGCGGTAATTTTCAGAATAAAATTCGTTTACTCTTTACAACCCCAGGGAAATTTACAGTTAGTCATTTGACCAAAGTCTCAGCCTCAGACTAAACTGAAATTTAGCTTAAATTTTACAAGCCTTTTTATCCATTTTGTAATGCGATAATACGGCAGAAATTACATGCTCGGATCCCACGGAGTTGTACGGATCTAGAATCGGCAAATTGGGTTACGTTTTTTGTGCAAAATACTGCTTAAATACCTTCGTAAGGTACTTGAGTTTTTTCTATTTTGAATTATGGCAACAGTATTTTTAGTGATAAGGTCGAGATTTAAGAATACCTAAAAAAGCATTGGTTTACTAATTTTTCACGAGAGCTAATATTTAGGACAATAATTTTAAGTTTTGCCTTCAGATTTTATTCTGCTGAGTAGGTTCAAATTTGTGTAGTGTTCCAACTTCTCCGCGTTTACGTAGGTAATATGACTGATCATAACGAAACTTTCCCCGATATTGACGTAGAAATTAATTATTCTAACTTATAATTTCCAAGATTTAACAATATCCGAAATTATGACAAAGTCGATATATTAATAATCCAACGAATCAATAAAGACTCCCAATGACTTCTCTATCTTGTGCGGGAACTGCAGATCGCTCTGTATAAAATAGATAAAATAAGCAGTGCTATCTCAGAACTAAATTGTAATTTTAATACCATATACTTCATTGAAACCTAGCTAGAAGACGTATCCAAGAATATGAATAGCATGCAACTTTTAAATACATTGTACTCGTGATCCTTTCTTTCATTCAACACTAAGCTACACGGGTCTCGTTAGACTCTGCAACCGAAATTGACAGTAGGCTCTTAACAGATTCCGTTGCAAAAGATAAAGCCAGGCTATTCAGAATCATCTATAATATATTTACCCGAATATCGTGTATTCCCTGCGTTTATCGGTTTCCACAAAGCTTTTGACTGCGTAGATCACGTTAGATTTCTCTCGAAGCTAAGCTGCCATGGAATTGCAGAGCTCGCTCTCAATTGGCTTAGATCATACTTGACAGTTCGTAATCAATATATTATCATCGGTCACGCTCAATCAGAACTCTTGGATATAAGTCATGGAGTTCCCCAAGGGTCTGATTTTGGGACCTCTCTTGTTTTTGGTGTTCATCAATAATATTATTGAACCCACCTCATTCTTTAAATTTTAACTTTCCATTGATGGTAGCCTCCTCTATAAAGCTCTCCCTAAAGAAATCTAAATTAACAAATGTTAAAATAACAAATAGAACAAATGAAAAATCACACACGGTTTCAATATGGCCTTAATCCAATAAAATGTGCATAAATATCGATAAAACAAAGTACATACTATTCTCCCAAAAGCGGAATGAATATCTTACGTGCATCAAAATCGGTGATGGCCAGACTGAAGGAACTAATTTATCTAACTTCCTCGAAATTTTATTGGATAAAAATTTGCCTTTTAGAGAACATACATATTTTATAAATATATTGATGCTAAGGTATCGAAACCTACCGCAATTTGAAAAAATTGAAAACACATTACTTGTAAAATTGTTAAAGATGAGGTACAGATAATTAATTTACCCACATCTACTATAGGGCAAAGAAACACGGCATGGAACCAGTAAAAATAAAACAATCATACTTTTTACTCTACAAAAAAGAGCCATTAGGGCTATGAAAATTTTGGAATATAATGCTCATATCAATGACTCATAAAAATGTTTAAAAATCCTTAAACTTCCTGATCTTTTCCAATATTTCCTGTGCACTTTCAAGTATAAAACTTTGAGTTATGAAAACAATAAAGACGTGAAGCAATTCGCACCTACTAATTCTGGCGATCAAGAATATTTGGTTTAGATAAAAAATAAATTAATACTTCTCTACTATTCCAAAATCAAATCGCAATACAGTTTTCACTACAGCGATATTAAAGCTTGGAATTCATTGCCTTCAGCTATACGTGACAAAGTACGCCCTAAGAGTTCAAAACGAATCTTAAATCCTATTCTTATATAGATATTGAGGACGATACCTATAAAATTATAGTCTTATATCCTAATGGATAATTGAAACCCCATTTTGAATGTCAGTTAAATAGTTCAGAGTATATCATAGAATGTACAGTTTCCATCGGCTAGACATTATTAAATTCCTAATTTGAATAATATTCTATACCTTCAATAAATTCTTCATTTGATAATTATTGTGTACGTTAAGGACGAATGTATTAGGTTATTTACATGTAAGTGTACTTTTAAAATATTATCCTGTAGGATACCCTAGAATTTATAAAACCTTTCAGGCCTACAAGTAGCAATATATAAAAATTTCCATTGAAATAGGTTAAAAAATCGATGTATTATTGTTATAACTGATGTATCACTTATCGTAATAAATTATTTAAACAGCATATTATCGTTGCATTAGAAATTTCCATTGAATTTACTGAAATGTAGTTCACCCACAAGATTTCATATTTTGCAGAAACTAATTGAATTCATATCTACGAACGTTTGATGAGCAGATCCATGAGACCGTAGTTAAGATTTTTTGAGTTTCTTTTCCACCTTCACTTTGTCCCTCATTCCTTCTACCTTCCTCATCGCCGTCCGGCCCTCATCACCTCGTAGGTAGGTTATCCTGCAATAAGTACTTCATAGTAAGTAGTTCGGTCCTCAATAGGTAGTGCATTGTAGGTAGTTCATGCAAAAGGTTGTACATGGTAGGTATGTAGTTCATGCTTAAATAGGTTGTACATGGTAGGTATGTAGTTCATGCTTAAATAGGTTGTACATAGTAGGTAGTTCATGCCTCAGTAGGTAGTACATAATAGGTAGTTGGTACTGCATGGATAATCTGTAGGGTCATCTACTGCTTTCGGAGCTTGAATTTTTTATTTCAAGAGTAAGAATGACACTCAGAGTACTTACTCAGCCATCGGATTATGGTTACCATCCATTTCATATTATGTGCTCAAAATTCACTTATGATTAATTTTATTCCATAAATTTACCTATTTACAATATTTAACAGACTCATTGATATTTATCATGCATCTAGAACATATATCGATACAGAAACAAATTCACTGTCTGCCAAGAAGTCCATTCAGGGAACTTTGAGATCGAAAATTACTGAGCGAAGTTTTAACCAACCTAAGAAAACGTGCACACCCATCTTAGAATTTGTAAGCTCTGTAGAATTTAGTCATCATAATGCCATTAGTGAAATATTTTTCTCTTTTCAAAGACCTCATGGATCTACAAGTATACTTTTGTGCTAGGTTCAATATATTGTCTTCCTCACCCACCCATTACACGAAGGCGTTTGTTGCATAAATTTGGATGAATTTTTAGCGTATCATGTAATAAGGAGATCTGGCCCCAGAAGATGTCAGCATTATAGCTAGCTAGACTTTTTTCTACGTATTACGGAAGCGGCACTCATCGAAATGCGCTACTTACATACACATGTCACTGATGCTTGTCAGTGAAAAAAGCAGGAGTCCGAATGTCGGAAATGTCACTCATGAAATGTAACTGAAGAATTCGTGAAATCTGTACTTTATTCTTCCCCGTTGAGATGACCTGCCATTACCGTGGTACAACGGTAAGAACAAGTGACTTTATTACGGCACCTGAGTGCTTGGACTTCACGGCAGGAACGAGGAAGTCGTGAGAGCTGCGACTTTTTAGCCCCCAAAGCACAGAGGGCGGCGGAAGCACGACGATGGCAGCGGTGCCAGGGCTTGGCTCCCGTGAGACTCGACAGCGCCCCAAAATACGGCCCCCGTGCGCTGAGAGGCACAGGGTGGGGCAGAAAAGGAGGACATTTTTAAAGAGTTTTTAATCAGTTTGTATGAAAATGATAGAATTTAATATGTTTGCAATACGTTTGCTATGTACACCCACTGCTGTGTACAACCACTGCTGTGTACGCTGCAGAGTTTATCTCCGCTGAGCCTCGGCTACTGGTGTGTTAGTGACATGCTGCTGACATGCTGATGACGTGTCACAACGCAACATCTGTGCCCAGCAGCACATCAGATGTTGCAGCCGCGTTGCAGCCCCGCCGCACGGCTCTCGATACCTCGACCAGAGACGCTGAGACGGCTGTGGCGCTGCCAGTCTTGCGTAAAGGACAACTTGTCGGGCCGTGAGCTGAAAAAATCTGTGCTGCTAATAAAAAATCAAATGTTACTCGTCGCGGCCGAGTTTCCTGATCAAGACGCAACGCAGATGGCATTTTTCGGAGCAATTGTAGCGAATATCGCAGAAATCTTGAAGGCTAAGCTGCATTCTGTCTTCGTGTCTATCATTATTTTCTTCATTGAATATAATATTCTGAAATGTATCATATCATTTACTTTCATCAGGGTAGATTAGCAATCTAGAGTATATCATCGTATGAAGTAAGAACAAATACAATGAATTTAGAAGTATAATGTTCCCATTTAGTTGTTAGCAAACAAACCGTTTTAGGGACTTTGCGTACCTTTTTTGGCTTCCAATCTCCAAAATTTTATATTATGCAAGCAGACCTGAGTCCATAAGTGCAACTACAATTACGTGCCTTGCTGACCAAGTGATTGACACTGCTGACAATCACATGCTGACAGCGTCCAGCTCAGCTATTGGTTCCTCGCTTAGATCGCTAAATGCTTTTGAGATAGACGCCACGGTTGTGAGATTTAGTGGATCTCACGCATTGCATAGAAATCACCTTAACAGTTAATTAACTCTTTTTAACTACTTTGAATGTTAAGATTTTCGTAGGAGCTGCAGAAGATCGCAAGCGCGGAACGGTAAAGCTGGCTTAACGTTGGCCCCGCCAGAGAGAATGCTTCGTCATCTCGGAACAGCAACTAACGCGACTCTTGTGTTGCACGTGAGGAGATTGCTGCTCTGTGAAGACAAATCGCTGGAACCGTAGCGAGGTTTTGGGGAACTGCGTTGCATCGCTTAGAAAGTTTGCTCAGGTTTGTGCAACGGAATTGGGCGACTGATTCCGTGCTTTTCGCTTTTCAGAAGAGGGAATACAGGCGAAAACATTTATTCCAATGAGGCACACAATAACATGAGCGGTATTAGATTATCAATCTTAGTGACAAAATCTTTAAACGAATGACGATAAAACGAATATCGGCACTCCGATGTGAATTAAACTCATGAGGATAGATAAGATGAACAAAGATGCTATTTTTAAAGATTTCTAGCTAATGAAATTCAAGTTTTTCAAGTTGCCAACTCCATCGACATATGTCACTCAATTAATTCAATGTTACTTTCATATCAACATTTTGAGTGCGGAATGGCTCGATAAAATGAATTTAACGTGGAAATCTTCAAAACGCGTTTCTCTGGACAGAGTTGAAAATATTATCAACGTCAATGCACAACGTCCAGCTGTGAGTCTCCTTAATTCTTTGGAAAAATTTGAGAGTTTTGAGAATTGTTGATCTGTATGTGTTCAAGATTCGTGACTGGTAATTTATATATATGTGTGTATTTAGGACCTGCAACTGATATTTTAGGTGCACATATTTAGAACGTGCAACTGATAATTTAGATATATGTATTTAGGACGTGCAACTGATAATTTAGATATATGTATTTAGGACGTACAACTGATAATTTAGATATTAGCATTTAGGACGTACAACTGAAAATTTAGATGAATGTGTTTTGGACCTGGTACTGATCTTTAACCCCAGGTTTGAACAGAACCTAAACTTGCTGTCCTTCTGTGGGCAGTTGGCAACGGGTCTCCGGCGGCCTCCGGACAAGTTTTTATCCTCCAGTCCTGAGGTTTTATTCGCTCAGACAGAATGTTTACGCTCCGGTCTGAAATTGGGACATTTCCTAGCCGTGGAGCCCCACAAGGCTATAAAATGCCTTATTTCTGAGAAGCAATAGTAAAATCTCTGTTTTAAACTCTTTTAGTCAAATACAGAATGCGTCAAACTTCAAGTTTTCATTCACCTGTGAAGGTGGAATTGTATTTCAGAAAATATTTTTACTACTAGCGAGAAGCACATTTCTCGCTTTTGTTCGTAAAGTTATTTATTAACTGTTTGGCTTCATATCACTTTTTACTTAGCAGAACATATTTATGAAGTATTTTTGCTTGTACTGAACCATGCATTTTAAGAACTCATTTTTGGTTTGCAGGGCTTAAAATTTCAGTAAATGCTTCGGAATAAATAGGCTACAAACAGCTTCAAAGTTACAATAGATGATAATGATCTGAGTAAAAAATTGATGAAGCTATGATGCGAAATAATATTTTAAATCACAATGGCTTACGAATTAAAATATGAATAGTCATCAGGTGGGATGAAATTGACAACAGCGCAAATGATTTTCCTACTTTGTCGTAGTAAAACAATTCTTAAAATAACTACCTAAAATTTACATTCGTACTGTTCGAGTTCAGACAGTATTCTAATATGGTCTTCCCAGGTATTGAATTCAACATCAGCTGTTGCATGTATTCGTGCTACTGAATGTGTACCCTCTCCAATCGAGATTCTTACCTCACCCATATAACTTATTCAGCAGCTGCCTCAGGGACCTTGTTAGCGGCGTGAGGGTGGTGTAACGTCCCACATCCGGTCTAGTTTGGTCACTGGCCTAAAATTGCGCAAAATCTTTCACTAAGATCATTGGAAATGCGTTGTGTTAACAGTGTCGACCATGAGTATATCTACTACATATAAATCCGAAAAAGAAGAGTAAATTTTGCATTTATAACAAATCTTTGATCTAAAATGCATTCAAAGTGTGTGCATGTGCTTAATCATCTTTTCCAATCTCGTCTACGTTTTTCAGAAACTGAGCATGTCAAGAGATGCACTGCTCGGCGGGCTATCTTGTTTAGCACGAACTGGTAATTTTCTTGATGAATTCGTACAACCAGATTACGGTGAAGATGTTTGAGAAAATTTCACTTGTGATGGCTGCTGTTTATCTACGTTAAATTTCATTTCAATTCACCTATAGTCTCAAAAAGCTGAACTGAAGCTGGAAGCATGATGAGGACATGCAGAAACAATCATGCCGCAAGGCCGCCCTTGAATGAAACAGGACGCATGCTAGCAGCAGCAGCAGCAACAGCAGCAGCAGAGTGACGGCAGCGATGAAAGGATACGATCGCAGTGTATTTACCGAACCGAAGCGCTTGCCTGCGCAAAGTGCTCATGTCGAAACCGTGAACTGAAATATGCGTCGTAAGTTCTCTCCTTCGGAATAATACTTGAATTTGAGAAATGACCTAAGCCTACGGACAAAATCAGCAAACAATTTTCAATTCACGCGAAGTTGAATTTTGGCAAAAGGGTTGGAGTAAAGATAAACTATCCTCCACTGGGAATAAATTGCCAAAGCAAATGTTTCAAATATCGTGCCATAATGAGCAACAAGCGAAAGTCTGATGAACCTTAGAATAAACTCAAATAAAAACAGTACCTTTGCTTGCGAGTTCAGTTATTCGTGTCAGATATTTATTACGAAGGTAGAAAATAGTTATAGAATTCTAAATGATCTGGAATGTCGTATTTATGGAGCAACTCGTTACAGCAAGAGTTGAAGCGCAGCGCAATGTTTACTTCCTTTCGTCACTGTTCCTGGAGGCGACATGGTGGCCGGCTCTTCGTAATGCACAGCCCAGAAAAAAAACATAAGTACTCGTTCCAGGAGCAACTGAGCTCAATGTATCAACTGCCGCAAGGCACGCAAAGTTCACACTACCGTAGACTTGGATCTAATGGGTCGTTCGGAGCCCAAATTTGCATGTGCAGCCCTGCAACGCGAGGCAGAGCGACGCATTAGAGGTCCTAGAGGCGTAGAGTCGTATGGCTGTTGCGTGGCATGTGTTGCAGGTGGTGTGACTTCTGTACAGCATGTGTTGCAGGTGATGTGACTTTTGTACAGCATGTGTTGCAGGTGATGTGACTTCTATACAGTATGTGTTGCAGGTGATGTGACTTCTGTACAGCATGTGCTGCAGGTGATGTTACCTGTACAGTATGTGTTGCAGATGGTGTGACCTGTACAGCATGTGTTGCAGATGGTGTGACCTGTACGTCATGTGTTGCAGGTGGTGCTGGGGAAGGAAGATAGGAAGATTCCTTCTCCAAAGAAGGAAGTAGAAATTCAAGTGTCAATGTACGTACGTCTCTATCATATCTGTAAAAAGAGGATTATGGCCTTCTCAACATCTGTTCGACGTACTGCTCACTCGTCAATCATTTCGTCAGTTCGTAACTCAATAATAGGGACGCGTCAAGAGGGCTGAGAAGCTACAGATTCCAAAGCGTACAGTTTCCGTAAACATGACTGTATCGTGTCATAACTTCTCACTCAATTCTGCTTGGCCTTATTCATATTATAATACAATTACCTTGACCTTATGTGCCACAATGATAAGTTTTTGAAACGGGAAGCGCAAGTCACGTTATATCGCAGTAAGAAAATTGCAAGTTCGCATTCTCAGTTGGAAGCTTCCTTAGGGGTTTGTTTTGAGGTTTTAGTCGAGTTGAAAAGGGCGTGCTCAATCGATCAAATCTTTGGAATTTACAGCTCAGCAATGACGCAGATTGCCTCATTTTCTTCAAGATTGAGAAGCGGAATGAAATGCCAATCGAAGCTGGAATGCCAGCAAAAAGTAGAAAATTATCCATCATTCTCTTCTGGAAGTTTTCGATGAAATCCACAAACAGCCTTGCTAGTGGCTGTAATCGATAGCTCTTAAATATCTTCACAAACTTACGCAACGCGAACATTTCTGTTCGTCTTAGCTTAGGATGGTTCATTTTCTGTGGGGAGTAATAAACGACATTTTATCAACAGTTTTTACGGAGCTTAAGTTAATTTGTCCTTCTTCCTCAATTTGCTGGTCTACTTTTTCTGTCGCTTTGCAGCAGGGGCCGCTTGGCTGCCGTGTAGCCAGTGGTCGTTGCTTCCTATACAAGATAGCGGTGAGAAAGAGGGAGGTGGGGGAACATGGTGAGAGCTAGACTAGTGTTATGATGTGCTAGGAAATGCTCATAATCGTAGTTATGCATTGACTGGTTCCAGGTTCATAGCACCTACTTTAATTGAGTGTTTGCAGAGCAGATTTCAGATTAAATTTTGAGTTTTATTTCTGACACATCTCGCAGCATGGCAATATGACGTTCAATGCGAGGGTTCGAACTAGACATGAACAATATTTCTCCTTATTGGGACCCAGACTCTTTAACTCTCTGCCAAAAGATCTGAGAGAATTCGATGGTTCCCTAGACGTCTTCAAGAAGAAGCTGGATAACTTTATACAAACTACCCCCGATAGGCTTCCCTTGCCTCATCATCATCAAACGGCAGAGGGAAATGGTCTCATTCAACAGCTCCTTGGGGTCCAACATACGGAGATACTTCAGCTGCTCCTCAGTTCCCTCAAAGGAGTTGCATATGGAGTTGCATATGGAGTTGCATATGGATTTGCATATGCACCACTGAATATGGAATTGTCCCTCGACACCCTACATGCCAACACGCTTAATTAAGCAGGTGAGCACCAATAATATCCAAGCCCAGAAACGGTTCCTCAATGCCCCGCTCACCAAGTCGCAGAAATGGATCGTCAGTCCCGTAAATTGAGGCTTGCTGAAACTGCCGAGCGTCCGTCACATTTGTTCGCCGAAGCTGTTCCTGAGTCTCCAGCTCCTCCTTTAGTTGGTCTACGTGGGGGACACGAGGCATGTCTGAGTCCTGGACCGTTGATGAGTTGAGCTTCCTGCTTTTATGGGTCAATTATTTGTTCTATTGTTGATCATCTCCAAGCACTAGCACTGTGATAATTTTCATAAGTTTTGACTACCGTTTGCTTTGTGGTGCATGAATAAATTAAAATGTGGGCTATTCAAGCTAATTTCAGGAGAGTGTCTTTAGATGGGGATCACAATTTTTCGCTCATTCAGTTTACGTCCGAGTGTATGAGGAAATGGCAAATTTAAAGTGGCAGATCAGTAGTCAATGTTATTCATAAATTTCTTATCATTTGTTAGGTAATTCCAAACAATTTATCGACTATACGTAGCGGTGTTATACTGTGAGTCCTTTCTCTTCCTCTATAGTGCTTTGCCCATATCACTATGACATCGAAGTTTACACTAAATTAAGAGGTTGATGAGCAGTGCACGTTCCAAAGAGATATCCACGAGGTGGGAGTGGCGGCACGGCAGCACGTGTGGGTGACAGACACACGACAGAGCTCTCTGATGTAGCTCCTGAGCCCTCCTCTCATGTCGTCACACGAACATATTTTAGGTTAAGATTCGTAAACATCGTCACATTAACCTACAATATGGATCCTGGGCGTCCCTTATTCTAATAAATAACGAACATATTTGTTGAATTATGTGATCATTCATTAAAGTATTTAACCATTCGCAAGTTGATTGGTCAGACTTCTACTTTTCCCACACTTAAGTTTACCGTGGAAGTTGTACCCGATCACTAGAATACTGAATACGGTAAAAAATAATTAACAGTGCTTCCCAGTGAGATGGGATATCTATTTTGCTTGTTTAGATGACAAAGGCTGCATATAATTTTGTATCATGAATATGTTTTTCAGCTTAATTTATGACTAATTATTCATCCAAGGCAGAGGTGTCCAAATTCATCGAATTTCTGAGGCCTGATGACTCCAGAGCAAATAATTTGTTAATCATGACACATTTCATTCGTAAAAAAAGGAACACTGTTATTTTTTGTGATTTTTGATCAGATTACGCGAGTACCATTAAAAAATATAATTCGTATTTTCTTGTTTACGAAAGTAAACCGTTATGTTATATTTTTTATGAATCTTTTCTCAAAGTCTGTGTTTATGTGCTCATCCCGTTGTAATTCATATTACCAACATCAACGTGCTTTCAAATAACCTCGATAAAGCGAGATTATAACTCAGTAACGCCTAAATCATTTTCACGCATAAACTGCATCAAGCATTACTCGGCCAAGCGGCTGCAGCAGTATGTTCATACCGTCCGTGCATAATACGACTGCTGTGTACTCGGCCTAGCGGCTGCAGCAGTATGCTCATACCGTCCGTGCATAATACGACTGCTGTGTACTCGACCTAGCGGCTGCAGCAGTATGTTCATACCGTCAATGCATAATACGACTGCTGTGTACTCGGCCTAGCGGCTGCAGCAGTATGTTCTTACCGTCCGTGCATAATACGACTGCTGTGTACTCGGCCAAGCGGCTGCAGCAGTATGCTCATACCGTCCGTGCATAATACGACTGCTGTGTACGGAACGAAGGCACTCACCTTTTGACCCGGTCCGATAGTGTACACCAAATCCTTTTAGGGTTAAGACTAAGAAAAGAGCCATCGGTTCTTGTCTCAAAGTTTGCTCTTGCGTTTGCAAGAGCCGTGGTCTCGATTCTTCCTGACACAAGCCTTGAATGGAGGGACGAGGGCACTCTATAGAGGGAAATCCTTCTGAGGAAACAAATTTTACATAAACTGCTGGCTCTTATTTAAGAGAATAAATTTTTGGGATATCTCGAACCCAGTGATGAACAATGAACAAATGAAAAAAGAACAATGTAATTTTCGAGATGGGAATTTATTTTCGAAAATATGTTTTTCGGTCACCACTGGGATACTTGTTATGGTTACATGCAGAGACGTACGGTATTTTTATAGTTTTCGTAGTTTAGATACTGAAGTAGTCTGACCTGCTAGAAGGAGCAACCCGCACCTCATGGTCAGTTTCTATATATGCACATCTCACCTATGCTTCTTAACTGTTATGCTGCTAGCTTTCATTCGTTAGGGGTTGCATGTGTGTTCAAAGCGTAAAAAAATATTGATTATTCTAATTTACACGGTTTTGCAACTCAAGTTCACGGTCATTCTACCTGTTCAGTCTCGTATGCATTTCGTGGATTTTTTGCTTTCACTGCGAAAAATGCAGTATTTCATGCACAGAAAATCTGGTCAAAGTAATCCTGACCATTTGATTTCGCAGCGTTAGACCTTACTTGGGAATAGAAACCCCGCGTGTGTAGTTTCATTGAGCAAGGCCGTCAATAATTGGTGCACCTATTTCTCGGACCATAAAAGTCACTAATGTCACTAATACTTCCCGTCCGCGAGTTGTGGTCGTGTCTCAGAGAAACAATCCCGAACTGAACGGTACTTAATTGGTTCTGCCTGCTTATTCTGAAAGAGTGGGCAATTTTTATGACATTGTGGCCATGGTCGCATAACGTCTAAGTTACGGTACAACAAAGGTACGTGTGTCCAGGCTAGTTGAAAACATTTGGACAAATTTGTCATATGTTGAGTCCGTGACTTTGAGGGATCAAAATTTGAAGCGATTCTTGCCCAGTTTCGTCTTTCAAGGTAAATACCTACTCCGGGTTTTGAAGATGGCCTGACGGTAGGCTAATTAAGATGGCTAGACTTACTTGCCAATGTAAAGGAACATGAGCACAGAGTGGGCACAAATGGCGTGATATGTGACCCTCCAAACTACTTCACTGCGAACTCACGCCTCAGGCCAGATATACATATTTTAATCCCACTCGTCTCGTCTGAAGGACTTCTATTCATCCGGTGCTGACGTTCATGGAATTAATGTCGAATTTGCTGTTTTGCATAGTGACTATTTTTCTTTATGTTTTCTTGTGCCATTCACGAATCTATCTAAAATTCAAATCTGTAAACTGATTTTTTCGTTCATTTTGCTACATTTAATTAACTTTAACTCTCGATTACTCATGCATTGATGCTTACAATCCTCTAATGAAGCTCAAGGCCGTAACCCAATTAAAATTTCCCAGCCTTCTGTCTCGGTATTTCCGCCTGAAACTCTCCTCCATACCGTGATGAAAGTCTTCAAGGCAACTGCATCGGAAATTATTTTAAAATGTTCTCTCGGCGACTCCCTCAACATATTTTAGCAGGATGGTGAAAATGTAAGTCTTTCTTATTATCTGTGATTATTCGTTTTTGAGTTTCACAATTTACGTGAAGACGAATTTCCATAATTGTCGTCCAATTAACTTTTCATTGGTTGAATAGTTCGTAATAACTGACTTTGCTTTTTCGAAAAGAGCACAAAAAATCAAGTTTCCCATGTAGGTCATGATTAGTAGATTTATCGGATGCTGGAGTTAGTGATGTACTTACAACGTACAATGAGCGGCCCACACCCACCACACCCTCGAGTGCCCGTGGTCCCTTGGTATTTACCAGCCCTCGCCGGAATGACAAGAAAGAAAAAAATTCAGGAGACGTAAAGACTTGAGAGGATTTTGGTGGGCCGGTTAGCCCTGAACAAATCTAGGCGACAGTCGTATGAATCGAAGGGTCTCTGGGGCCTATGGAGAAGTTTTTTAGGTCACACATCATGGCAGTACATCAAGTGAAATAGCTAGATGTAGTATCAATAGGGACGTAACTCTAGCGCAACAATGAAACGATTTGAGTCAAATTAAGGGAACGTACACTACCACCTTGTTTTTATAATAAAAGAATTTTACAATCTTGTAAAAAAGATAAAGAAATAGATACAAAAGTGGACCCCAAACAAAGTGTTTACGAGAACAATCAAACTCTATGGCAATGACTTGGGTCTTGTAAAAATTCGTAGTTTTAAAAATGGATTTCTCTTGGGTCAGAATAAACTTAGTCTTGTGCCGATGCAATTAACAGGCAGGTCTGCATCCGTTATTCGTTTGCACAACGATAAACTCTGCCATTGGGAAATTCTTTGTTCGCAAATTCGAAGCCTACTCTGTAAGTTATACCGAGACCTTCTTCGAGTTTCACAATCTAGTTTTCTAGCATCTGTTTCGTGCAGCGCAGGCGTCAGCCATTAATTGCGGACGCTAAACGAAAAGCAATTTTTCTCAGTACGAATGACGCATGCATTTCGCAGGCTGCGCTGTGCGTTTTCCCAAGAGAAGACGCACCTTCAAGAGAGGACAAAGAGGCGAAAGTCCGAAGATGAATGAACTTTCGTGTACTTACTTTTCGCCATATGGCAGGAGTTGCAGCGACCTCGCACTGCCCCTGCTTTATTGCGTTTTTTTAATTCTGTCATGACAGGCATTAAAATTGATAAAATTATTGTTTCCATGAATCACTAGTGGCCTAGAACTCGAAGAGATTTTATTCCTCGTTCATGTACTGGTGCTCTCTCTTAAAAATTGGAAAGCGAAACATGGACTTTTGAATTTAAATACGGCATTTTAAACTAGAGCACATACTGAGCAATAGCTTTTCTCTGTTTAAAAAAATACATGTAATTGAATTCCCATAAATAATTTCAAAATTTTATTTCTTGGGAATGAATTGCATATCCAAGAGCATACTTTGAATCAGTGAACTTTAATGTACTCATATCCGTGATAAATTTGAGGTATAATAGCAGTTTGGAGTACTAGACTGTGAGGAGAATCAGAGTTTACGCCAGTCGAGCAGATAATGAACTCAGAATAACAAAGGCAAAAGCAAACTCATGGACGAGTCGGTCAGGGCGGTGGACCGGTGTTTGCCTGTGGCTCTGTTTTGTATCACGATGATCTTTCAGATTTCGTAGCTAAACGTTGCGACATGTTTCTAGCTACCCTTGGGCATCTTTTCTGCATTCAATTTATCTCTGATTTGGAGTAATGCGCAGGAAAAAATTGCTATTGCTTCCTAAAGTTTAAAATGAATTTGACGAGTTCTAACTTCTGGAAAATAAAAAGATTTACCTCACAATACTTGTGAGGTAAATTGTGTATCACGGGATACCGTAGACATACTGCACGAGGTGAAATTCTGCGTTGGAAAACGTAATACATAGTTAAAATTACACTTGCAGATCTGGGTAATCCGGGTAATGAGATGTAATTGGAATCCTGCCGAAAAATAATTCTATTAATTCTTTCCTGCTTAAATTATTTTTTAGTTAAATAGTATTTGTGAGATTCCTCATATTTAATAATGAAGGTACAATTAACTTGAGTTACGTGTGAAATAAACAAAACAATAGGACAAGACATCCTCTTCAGAGACTGTATTTTGCTCGAAAAACATTTTGAAAATGTAGAAGCAATATTGGGCGCGCCGAATTCAGTATGCGTGGCAGTGAAAGGTTAGGAGCTTTTGGTTTCGTTCAACTTTTTCCATCCAATTTCAATTAGGTTCAACTAGGAGCATTGCCAGACGTTTGAAGAAGACTGTCTAGTATTGGAAGCTACCATTCAGCTGAATGAGTGACTACGGCGTGGTTGAAGAAGAGTTTTTTGTGCAGCTTCCTGCCAATTGCAGGAACCATTTGATCTTATCGAGCTGAGATGTACGGCCCCTGGAGCTCTCACCTGACCTCACAGGCTAGGGCTGAAGCTCAGAAACTGTCTTCCTAATTCCTAGAAATAAAAATCAGTGCTCAGTGATGATCTTTTGAGGCGTTGAAATCTCCTCAGCACACAACCGTCGACGATAGTAACTTCATTAAAAGTTGTGGATATGATGAGTACGTTTCTAGTTCACGTTTTTAGATTCATTTATTAATTCGTATTTTAGTAATGGAAAGGTTAGTTCTGTAAAATAACGTGAAATTTTGCGTTCGGTCCTCTAGTGTACTCATTGCAAGTTTTACGGCAATTTTTTTTATTTAAGCACCGAAACTTAATCAGAATCACGTGTGTGTTAAAGGTGACTTATTTGACTTAACTTATTTTACTATCTAGACGATTCTTATAGTATAGCAGTCGCACACGTTTTCATTCTTTTGCTCTGTGAGTCTCTGATGATTACAGTTTAGATGAAAGAAGAGCTCATATATCACTGAAGAAATGGACGCAAAATCAGACTGGCTCTGACTCACGCACTCGAACACGAGGTAACAAGGACGACACACGAGCTCCTGACTGAGAACCTGAGGGGAAATTAGTCTCCTTAGAATCCAGACCACGAAAATCTTCCTCCGTCAGTGGCGTTGACCTCAGACAGTACCTCTGAGGTCGACCGATGGGTGCAGGCACGTGGAATCAGACAGCTGGTCCCCACGTGCATTAATGGTGTGTAGAACTGCAGCACGTCTGCGGAGGAAAAGGTCCGACAACAACCAATGGGAAATAAAACACAAAATATGAGGGTTTCTGTTCAACAGCTATACAAGAGTAGGTTCCTTAATGTTATTTTCTTTAAAAATTTTCCATGAAACATCTTTCTTTAGGAACTGCTGTTCAAGCCAACTAACTTAGAAACAAAAGCTCAGGTCTTAATTGACAACGTAGAGTTACCCTGGGAAATTTATAATAAAGTAGTAAGGAAAATATATATTGTACAGGCAGGAATGAGGCTCGAAGTTCTAGTACGAGTTTCAAAACTAAAACTATAAGTTATTTTGACCTAAATTTTTGCTTTCTGACATAGACGGCAATAAAAATAACGCATTAGTTCTAGTCGATGACTGTGTTGGATGTCCGCGAGTCTTTGTTAGGAATTACATAAATCCAAAAAGTTTTTTGAGCCTGTGAAAGTGATCCTAAGATAAGTAAGGTTTTCTAAATAACTCTGTGAGACTCGGTTGGGAATACAATAAACAAAGACTTCATTTTCGTCCCAGGATTTTTTTAGATATTGTCCAAATCGACTCTACATTTAGTTTTATGATATGTTCTTCACAAGGTTTCATGTATGCACAAAAGCAAGATGTATTCTGATAAAGCTATCATTAAATAAAAATAAAAATAAAAATTCAATTTTTAAAATCTTAATGCTGGCATTTTAAGATGAAAGACGCGGAAACGAGTTTCGAACTTCAACTTGAACTAAATGAGCGGGGATTCCTATGGAGAAAGATTTATATTTCTTGCCCGATAAGTGCATCACTTTTTGGGAATATAGGGATAAAAAATTGCAATTCCTAACACTGGAAAAGTATGGGGTGCACAAATATTTTGTTTTAAGCATTTGAGCGAACACGCTAGTGTTATTTCGAGTGATCAAGTTGGGTAATTCTTAATGAAATGAACTGTAAACTATGTCACAGTTCGCAAAATTGAGATTTCCTCGCAAACTTGAGTGAAAATAAGCTTAAATGTGAGCTAAAAATTGAGTTATTTTTTTTACTTTTTTCATATGTGACGTCACCATGATTAAAAAAATTGGTGAAAAAATTGTGGGAATTCAAGTGATATTAACTGAACAGTATCTATCATGAAGAAATTCCATCGCATTTGGAGGGAAATAAAATGTCTAAAAGATTGCTATATAAGAGTTCGTTCCCTTGTAATAAACTCCAAATTGTGAGATCCCTGACAGTCATACGGAACACTGTAAATAAATTTTCCCGAACACTGCCGTTGGTTTTTAAAGGAACGAGCTCTAATGAGGTCCCCCCAGCGTTGCCTCAGCAGCGGTCAGAGCGATAGCCGCGGAGTCCACACCTCGGGGACGGCGCTGTATTCTTGAACTTTTTAGGCCCCTCTTCCTCGATGACATTCATTGCTCCAGAGAAGCTGAATGATTCACTGCATTTTTTTCGAACTTCCCCAGAGCGGCTAGCTCATAGCAGCTGTTCATTTGCAATCATCTGTAAGTATTCAGACAAATTTCTCCCTGAACTGACATGGTTCGCGCTAACACCAATAAATTGAGCCACAGATTAGGAATCGCTGACCTTTTTGTGCCTAATTAAGTGTACACATGCGATCTAATGACTTGCTGTGTGTGTCCAGAGTTTTTCTACGGCACACTAAGACAAAGACAGACTCGCCTGTTTCCATGTGCTTCTGCTGCAAGTCTGTAAGCTCGACCGTGCTTTTATTTTCTTCTCATTCATCGTAAGTTCGATTAAAAGTTTACTATTGAATAGAAATTTGTTTCGAAATAACACTTCACACCAGTTTGTTTGCTGTTTACGTTCTAAACCTAATCAAATTCCAATCTGTGTTGAAATGAGCTATAAAAATGGCAATCCGAGAAGTATATGAAGATTCACTAACATTTTTAGAAATAGAGATTGCATGATGTATATATGGTGTATTATATTTGAGATAAAACTTCGCTCACTCTCTTGAACGACCTAACGCTAGTATTTCAAAGGTTCCACTCCAAGTCTACAAGTTTTAGGCCTCCTGCAGAGGGGTACTGAGTGAGGCAGATCGGCGAACGTTTTTGAAGCCCTGACAGGTAACTTTTATTGGACCTGAATCAGTTTGTATGCTGAATTAAACTACTTAGAATACAAACCAGAACATGGGAACGTCATTCCCATAAACAGCAATGAATCCTAAATGACTTTATGTTGCTCTTATCTAACAATAAGAATGGAACTGAATTGTCCATCTTTTGTGCCTCACCCAGCATAACTTTGTGCCTCACCCTGCATAACTTTGTGCCTCACCCAGCATAATTTTCTCCCTCACCCAGCATAACTTTGTGTCTCACCCAGCATAACTTTGTGCCTCACCAGCATAACTTTGTGCCTCATCCAGCATAACGTTGTGCCTCACCCAGAATTGCTTTGTGCCTCACCCAGCATAACTTTGTGCCTCATCCAGCATAACGTTGTGCCTCACCCAGAATAGCTTTGTGCCTCACCCAGCATAACTTTGTGCCTAACCCCGCATAACTTTGTGCCTCACCCAACATCGACACAAGCCCAGGGCCCAGCAAGTTTCGTAGGTCTCGCGGCCCAGCAAACAAGACAAACAAAACGAGGTCAAGTTCACGAGCAGCGCCTCGGTGAGAGCGTTGCTGGCACGACCACTCCACGGCCGAAGAAAGGGACTGCAATTATCCAAATTGTAACTTTTGTATTTCGAAGGAGCCGAGCTATTCAGAGTTTGATTTTAGAGCGTCTTATGAATAATAAAAAGTGTCGTAAGTCGTGAGAGGTCTCCGACAGGGCAAAATTGAATCATAAAGCGTAATCATACTGCGTAAATTTTATTCTGGAGTGCTTTGGAACTATATTATTATCGAGCTCCTTGCAGACGGGGTGTCATAGTAGTCTAACATTAGAGAGCGTGCCTGGCTGTCAGATCCAGATGTTGGTCGGGTAGTGCGTACCTCAAATGATGAGCTGTCAGATAAGACTCAATGACGTTCACTGCAATAGCTCAAGACCAATGCTACAGAATCGCTGGACAAGGACATCGTTTGTTTGCTATGTTTTCCCTTTGATTTTCATCAGAGTTGTTAAACTGCTTACAGGTTATTTTTTGGGCATCATTGGTTGATTTTTAGGTCACTCAAAATAGTTAACCAAAATGCGTACTCCGTTGCCTTGGGGTACTATTCCTGCAAATAAACTTAACGGCTTAAATAATTATAATATTAGACAACACAACCTCACACTTTCATACGCCGCTTGTATTGACATGAATATGAAAAGAACTTGAATTTTTCCAGTCATATTTTGAACGCTTTTTGGAACTACATTAACACCGATGATGAAGTATGATTTATCAGAAAGGGTATCAGAACGAAGACCTTACATTCCACTAGTGAAGCTAGTTATATTGTAAATCTACATTAGATAGGGTCTATTCGAATAAAAACACTCTCAAATGATAGATTTAATGGCTTACATAGAGACGATGATTGCTTTGAGGTTCCATTAAATGGTAATGATGAGAAAAGCGCCTGAAAATCCTACATGGGCGATGGACCGCGATATCGATTGACAGATGGGAAATTCAGGGGAACGGAAGGACGTTTCTTTCTTCGTCGGCATTTGCCGTCATTTGAGAGGGCCAATAAATTTTTGTAATTCCCATCGCAATGGTCTAACAACGAGCCTTTACGTTCGAGTAGCCGTTGTGCGTAGGTTGTGGTCATGGCAAAATACAGTAGTAAGTATAGTGAAGAAAATAATAATGCATCTTTATTCGTTAAATAAGGTAAAAATAAATAAATATGCATGTATATGGAACGATACCAAATCAAGAGACAGTTTAGAGAGAGTATATTGGGTAATTTAGAGAGAGTATATTGGGTAGTTCAGAGAGAGTATATTGGGTAGCTTAGAGAGAGTATATTGGGTAGTTTAGAGAGAGTATATTGAGTAGTTCAGAGAGAGTATATTGGGTAGTTTAGAGAGAGTATATTGGGTAGTTTAGAGAGAGTATATTGAGTAGCTTAGAGAGAGTATATTGGGTAGTTTAGAGAAAGCATATTGGGTAAAAGTAAGGTGAGGCAGCTAGTGAGTTTGTCATGTGGCCAGGAATTCACACCCCGTCACACACGACAGCTAAGTCGCTGGTGTGGTGGTGGCTTGTCATAGGACAAGACGCGTCGTCTGAACTCCACCATTGAGGGGTGGAAGCACTGAGTCACAACGTGGTTCCTATCGACAGTGATCACAGCTTGAGGGAATTAGCTTCAAAAAGAGCAAAATATTACCAAATTAATTTTTTCGCCAACGACGTACGTAGTGGTACCAGGTCACTGTGTATGCAAGATAAAGTAAATGAGATCGGAAAATTTGCAGCGTGGAATCATTTTTCGCAGTTTTAAGCACCTGAACAGGTTCAGTTTATGCACGTATTTATCTTATACTTAAATTTTGATAATGTCTTATCATAACTTGCAAATTCATTTTATCTATTATTTCCTTCAGATCGACGACTCGAATTGGATGCTCTTCGAAATGCAAAGAAAATTCTAGGCTTCATCCAATGAAAGTGGAATTTTTGAAACGGATCAAGTGTTTGTGCTTTCATGTTTATTATCTGAAGTCACAAATTAGGTGAATTTAATTTAAATTCAGTCTCGTTTTAGATAATACCGGAATAAAGGCGTCACCGCTGAGCGTTATTGTACACAAATATCAAAGATTAATTCAACAGTACGGTTCGTGGTATGTGGCGTATGACATTTCAAATGCGTCTCGTTGAAGTTCTGCAAATAAATTATCCTTTTATTACAGCATGTGAGTTCCATAACTTTAGATTCCCGACTCTGCCAGGTAACTTGTCAAAGATGTTATAATATCGGAAGCAAGACTTCGAATTCTGCAGCCAGGATTTAGGATCGATTGTGAGACAGGGCTACAGCTGCAGGTCATTTGCTTGCTGGACCCTGGAGTTCGCTTAAGAATATGTAGGAGTTTTTAAATGGCAGGGATCATATCCTGTTTAGATTTTTTGATGGGCACTTTTGCATTGACGACAAGTTTTTCCTATGTGACCTATGAGAGGTCTGAATTCCCCCATAAATCTCGGAACTGAGTGGAATGCTAAGCCTTTTATTGTGCCATAATTATCATAGTTTCTCGCTCGTAACTGACCCCTCGACCTTCCCTCTACGAAATTTATCACCCAAGAACGCTTTTTTTTACAGGGGATGAAATGTATCGTAGAAACCATCAAGGGTATCAACATACTGGTCCACCTGGTGTTTCAAAATAACGAATGAGAGAATACGTAGGGTATTAAAAAATACGGAGGTGAGGAAATAAGAAAGGAATGTTCAAAATGTTCGGGGAGAAAAATTGAAATACTGAAATATATACAAATAAACTATATATCACTTTAGAAATGTTGAAGTTACATATGCACATTTTTTCAAGACCACTAAGTGACATTAAGACATAGGCTTTTTAACTACACAACAACGCATGGTGACAATGCGGTAGAAAAAAACGAACTATCTTTTAACATTCACGAGGTCGCGGGCCTGCGGACTTGATGAGCTGAAGTGATTTAAGGCAAAAATAGAATGTTTCACAACACATTAAGTAGCCGTGCGTATGTACATGGTTAACCAAGGATATGCGGTTTTCAAGTGTCGCGGGGTTGAAATCTACGCTTTGGATCTATGTTATTATTTTGTCATAGCAGTTCTTTGAACGCCACCAAACGTGTGATGGAAAACCTAAACATGAAACTTTAAAAACAAAGCGTCTCTGAAGCTAGCTTTTTAAAAGCATCAGTATGACGGAGAATAAAAAACTAGGTCTTATATTCATGAAAACTTTCGTTTTCTTCACACTCTAGTTATTCATTTTCATACTAAGTAGTTTTGTATTTGTACGTTGTGATTATTTCCGGTATTTATATTTCACCGTCTCCCACCTTGAGAAAAACTGATCGTAACAAACGACGGAAAATCCTTCCGCTCTCAGGGGCAGCCGTCGATCGTCCCTCAGAGGAGACCATCACGCCCACTTTTTAATGACAACGTCCAATCTTCACTCAGATGTGGGTCACCTTTCCTACCAGATCACCTTGTATACGAGGGTTATTACTTTCAGTTGGTTACGTCTCCTGATCACGCATGCAATGTCCGATCGCTATGCGCACTGACTTAAGGCACTCTTCCTAGCCCGATTTTGATTCAAATGAGGGTCAGAATTTTTCCGAGTCACGTTTCTTACCCGATTTTAACTCAGATGAGGGTTATGACTTCTCTGAATCATTCGTCCAACCCGATTGTGACTCAGATGAGGATCATGACTCCTCTGAATCATTCGTCCAACCCGATTGTAACTCTGATGAGGATCATGACTCCTCTGAATCATCCCTCCAACCCTATTTTGACTCTGATGAGGATCATGACTCCTCTGAATCATTCCTGTAACCCGATTTTGACTCAGATGAGGATCATGACTCCTCTGAATCATTCTTCCTTCCCAACTTCCTCAGTGACACTCCATGTATCACGTCCCTTCCTCATACCAACCGTCACGCTCCTTGAGAGGAGCAAGGTATGACTACCTTTATGTGGCCATGACGCATGTCTTCACTACCAACATCAGAACATCATTTACACTGGGCAATTACACCCCTCCCTACCGGCAACACCCGATCACCATGCAGGTGCAGGTCATCATCCCAGTAACAATTTCCGCGTTACTGCCAAGATCTCGACCGTCATTCCCGTAAATGAGTCTCAACTTTAACATTTCCCAGAGGGAGTGTGCTAGTGCTTGGGTCGGATTAAGTCTCTTTTACGCTTGTTTGCTCAACGGAAAAATTTCGTGCACATCAGAAGCTAGTTCGACGATGTCTTTTACTTGTACCTGTAGTTCTGACTCAAACTGGAACGCGTCTATCATTGCTGTGAGCAGCTTTTTATGGCCATTAGCGGGAACGTAACATGAGATAGAGTTAATAATGCATTGTCTTTCCCTATCTTTAAAAACATTTTTTTAAGCCAAACATGCTCTATTTCTCATAAATTCTTAAGAAACTTTACGCTATGTTTCATTTTTGCACAAACAAGATTTCTGTCATCTCAAGCCTTTCGTTTTCAGTTCTAGCTTTCTCTCTCACCACTACAACCACGTGATGTCAGGCTCAGTGCTACAAAGATTTCTTTCGGACACCTTTGCTCAATCTTGAGGTTATGTACTCGTCACTATAGAACGTATTTTTGCTTGTTTCTGTCGCAAGTGCAATCCTCTGCTTTCATAGTTCACTTTCTGAGTAATTCTCTAGTTAATTCAATTTTTTTGAGATAATAAATATTTCCTGTTTGTGGGCTGCATTTTTATTTGAATGAATAGTACAACTAGATGCAAAAGTAACCATATTGAGTGTGACGAATTCTGCACATGGAGCAGTAAAGGTTAAAAGTAATCCTACTTTAATGTGCCGACGCAAGTCAGTAAATTTCAGCACCTGCCTGGGGAATTCCCAAGAGCCTGCAAGCTCGTACAAAAATTCCTCTCCGAAATTAAGTTTATGGATCGTTTAATTTATCAAATACATAAGAATCAGGGTTTCAGAGCTTTTATTCTGAAAATAACAAACTTTTCAAGTAAAACTGTCATCTATCACGAAATTTATAGAGGTCAGGGCACCAGCAATAGACATCAATTGATTGATGAGCTATGTTTTCGAGTAGCCTAATTGACGCTCGTCTTACTTTACATCCGCGAACTTTTTATTAATACTCGATATTCTCTCGAATAATATGCGAATCAATTTCAAGATGAGTTGCATTTTTGATCGGGAAGTGTATTTACGACAGTGCAAGTTTATTTGCCCACTTTCTAGAAAAAAATTGAACTCAAAATGATTTATCCATTTTGACCAACACGGGAAATTTTAGAACAAATGTATTACATATCGGAATTAAATACAGTATAAAAAATTCGATCGGTGCTGTCGATCTTTAGAACATTCAGTCTTTTTTCACTGTTACGATTAAAATTCAGTCAAAAATCTGATTTTGGCATAACGTGGCGTAAATTTTAAGAGTTGAGTGCGAACGATTTTCTTTTCAACAGACGGCTTAGAAGTGATCATGGACGAGTTTCAGTTTCTAATTCAATCCATGACCACAACAAATTACTTTCAATGTAGCACCCTGACAAAAGAATATAATACTTCGACACCCATAACAGTTTGTGTCGCGGCTGATTGAAGGCGTGATGAAGGTGACCACAAACGACCGTGCGGTGGCCTGGCCTGCTGCAGGCTGTGAAACGTTCTTTTTGTGTACCTCCCTGTGGTTCTGCGGTCGGGGCCATAGTTGGGCTTGCTGGGAGACCTGCCCCCTGAGGGAAGAGGGAAGGGGCCCTACTTAGAGTCGGGATCGGCTGGCCAAATGGGATGAAGACTAGGGCAATGTAGATGTAGTGCATGTTCATAAAACGTTCTGAATATTTTCGGAAGCATGCAACTTGTAATGCACATATTTCTTGATCCCACGAATGCAAGATGTCTAGTGAATTATTTGCATTGAAATTGGTGCTGCAAGCTATTGCATTAGATTTCTTACCATTCACACCAGCCACAATAACGTTCATGCTGCATCATAGCTGGGAAATCCATTTTTAACAATTTTTCAGTTTTA
This sequence comes from Orchestia grillus, assembly GCA_014899125.1. Lineage (NCBI taxonomy): Eukaryota > Metazoa > Arthropoda > Malacostraca > Amphipoda > Talitridae > Orchestia > Orchestia grillus. The sequence continues at coordinate 32,414 of VOMN01011978.1, forward strand.
TCTTTTTATAATGATTCTCTGATTTACGTTTTATTTTCAAATTATAGTTGTGCACTACTTTTGCACTGTAAAATTAAAATTCGTGAGTATAAAATTGAATTTTTTTATTAGATTCAATAGATTCAAGAGAAAATAATTCACAATTCAACCACCTTGAGAAAAATTGAATATTTTTTCATCGCTAATAGTTTCCAGACAACTGATGAATTTTTCCCTCATATACGTTCCCTGAATGATTGAGTTTCTTTAACACTTATGAAGGAAACAGAGTCCCGAGAAACAATTGTCACGCAAAACGCGTTGTGGAAGAGTGTATTGAGGCACGTAGAGAACAACCATGCAATATTCTGCACACATTATGTAGCGTGGCATTTATACATATGTGATAGATATTTGCACCGGCAAACCTCATGAAAAAATGATAAAAGTCAGCTGATTAAGACTGCTCTCTGTAGTCTTAAGCTGATTAAGACTGCTCAGTGCCTGTAGCAGCTAGTGGTTCATAATCTTAATTTAAAATTGTGTCTGAAGTTCGAGTCAACATGACCATAACCGCATATACTTTTCTCATATTGAAGAACATTTTATGTTACTGAAAAATTATAACCCTTTTGCATTTCATTTACAATGACTTTATCTTGGATGGTTTGTTTTTTTCATCTCATTTCATAACATACCAACAAGCGTCGACAAGCATGAGCAGTTGAAAGTACGGGTACCAAGGTGATAACCTCCATAGATATTGCAAAATACCATCGGAATTGTGAAGCAACGTATACACCGAGCGAACTAAATTCCATTTCGCGCGCTTGGTCTGGTGTGATTTTCAAATTTTTCTGCGATGTTTGTAGGAGCTGTGCAGCGCGTGAGATCGAAGTGTGGACATCGATTTCATCAAAAGAACATTTCACACATCGAACGGATTACTGCAATTACAGCGTGTCAAGCATTATAATTATAAACTACACATGACACTTATAGTTAGAATTTATAATTAGAAACTACACATAAAATCATGGAATAGGTAAGCCAAGTGGAAGTATCCTCTGGGATCATTCTCCATGTAATAAAATATTTTGACTGTTTACATTAGGTTGACAATTCAATGAAAGCTGAAATGAATAAAGAACAGTATCCGGGGTGAAACACGCTAATTATCGTTAACCTTCTTCAGTTCTTATGCTTCAGTTTTATTTCCAGTAATTCCTCAAAAATTTAATGTCCGAGAAAAATATTTTAGATGCGCGACTCACAAGCGTTAATTTCAATTTTGTGGACGACATTGCATGGCAATACTGAAGCATGAACTCTGATCATGGAATCATGGAATGTGAACTCTGCACCAATAAATGCAGGACCGGGGTTTGAGTTCTTGTTATCGGAGTCACCCTGATTCACCTCACGTGATCACAGCGACATGTTCTGCCAAACTCATGTCTGAGAATTTCTACAGCAAAATTCCTGAATTAGTGTCGCATTTTTACTTTTTCTGGTCGGAAACGGTCTCAGATGTTATATACGTCGCCCACGCCACGTTAAAGTATATGATGTCGTGGACTACATTCCAAACTCATGTTTAAAGGTAAAGAGTTTCTCCAGAGAAATTATAGTTCATACGTACAATTTTCTCAGAATCATATCCTCCATTAAGGTGCCATTTGTACAGCTTCCTTATGCGACAGTATATAGGCTAATGAATATAATGAAACGAATGAGAGATCGGTTCGTAAGGAATATTGCTGTGCAGAAGTTACGCTGAGGGAGGAACGGGAAAGGAAGGTGGGATTTTAGGAATGAGACGTTATGGAAGACTTCACTTTTGTGGGAAATTATTTTGAGAAACAACTTCCTTTAAGGAAGTCTCTGAGCATGATGTTGAAAGAGCTCAAAGGTGGGAAACAAGATGTACACAGAGACTGAAGTACAAAGAGCACCGATGTGAGGTCACTGTCATTAGATTTCGTTTTAAAATAAAAGAGACCTAAGGCCATGTTTTGGTGTATATTTCACGAGAATCAATCCCACGGAGGAGGTGACAGGATTACAATTTCCGCTGATGACAAAATAAATATAAAATACGAGCTAAATTTAAACATCGATGCGAAACTTCTGTATGCGCTTGTATCGTTGTTATTCGTCAACTCTAACAAATATTAAAAATACGTAACGTGTGCTTTGTATTCTAATCTAAATATTCATTTTAACAAGGGAATTAGGAATATAAAATATCTCAAGTATAACAAGGAGTTCACCAAACGTGTTCCACTTGCTGCGCTCATAACAGCGACGTACGGCGTCACGTGCCTTGAATGTGGGAACACAGGGAACACATTGATTCTTTGCTCTGAGTTATGCACACATGTAAATAACATTTTCTCCTTGACTACATTGGTACATGACATGCCACAAAGTTTCAGCTGAAATTCAAAATACCGAACGTATTACGACCTGAAACCCTTCTCGCTGGACGTTAAAAACTACCGCACGTAGGTAGGTTCGTTTCTTACGACGTGTACCTATCACGCCATTGGAAATGTGAAACTCAACTTGCAGGTTAAATGTCACTCGTGGTCGAACTGCGGCTTATGGTGGTCTTCAAAACGAATAATATGCACTTGCAACCAAACATCCCTGAAAAAGCGTTTTTGCGATAATTAACGAACGGCATTCTTGAAGAGTCAAGCCGGGGGCATTCCCGACCCCTCGACGCTTTTGACGATTTGAAGGACAAATGGGAACCGAAATAAGGCCCCATCAGTGCCCGGACGTGGGTTGGGCCACACAGCTTTATTATTCGGGTTCAATATAAAAAAATAAATCCCTCCATTCCTGGAACGATTGACTGTTAAATGTGTTTTTCTTGACGAGTTTATTGAATTAGCTAAACGGGGTGATATTTTGTTACATCTCACTATAAAACGCAGTAATTTTTGTTTTTCGCTGGCGAAAATATCACTGGCACTATACAAATACGGCTTTAGCAAAGATGAACACATCTGTGTATCTACGCAATTAACATTTAGGAATGAATATTTCATGAGGATATTAGGAATGTAATATATGCACCAATGCACTGAACGAACACTATCAGTGGGTGAAACTGTGGTCCTACGGAATTAAACAACATTACTTAAATAATTAAGAATTCTAATTTGTCTGGGCTGCAAATAGTTACACGAGACACGTCGGTTTGCCGGTTTAGCGAAATAAAAACTCCAAAGAGACTGGCTAGGTTGGTAAAGTTCTGAGTTATATGGTAATATAATGCAAAGGGATAGTTATACGACTGGTTCTTCGAGGCACCGAATGTCGGCGGTCTGAAATTAATGGTCGTAGAGCAATTCCAAAGTATCGTAGAGTTGCATTTGCAACACAAATTGTCCCAAAGTTGTGTTTACGGCCCCAAATTGTCGAATAGTTGAGTTTGCAGCACCAAATTGTCACAGAGCTGAGTTTGCAGCACCAAATTGTCGCAGAGGTGAATTTGCAGCACCAAATTGTCGCAGAGGTGAATTTGCAGCACCAAATTGTCGCATAGTTGAGTTTGCCGCACCAAATTGTTACAGAGCTGAGTTTGCCGCACCAAATTGTCGCAGAGTTGAGTTTGCAGCACCAAACAGAGCAGTGAGGTGTGAACACAGTCCTGCAAATGCGAGTAACTGTAGTGCTCGTTGTACAAGGAGTTGCAAAAAATTGCTACCACATTTTAATTTATCATTAGGTGAATATCCAATAGTATCATTTCTGTCGTATACTTTCAATGGCTACACCTAACTGCTATAAAGTATCCATTAGTTACTTAGTTTCACGATGCTTAATACCATAATTTATTGCTTGATGTGTTATTAGTAGGTCATAATTTATCATAGTGGAGCAATGTTTTTGTATGACACTTTGTATGTTGTGCTCTCGTTTCATGCACTTTTTGTTTAAGTTCAAAATTATTAGTTCCATGCCGTCGAAATGGATACTCTTGAGTCGGAAGCATATAGTTCGAATACACGAAACAACAAATTTGATTTTGAACACAAATTCAATCGTGCACAAAACAAGCACGCCACATCCGTGTCCTAGACTAACTGCATGCGCAGCAACTACAGTCAGCGTGACTAGTGAAATTTTTCATTGATCGTACTACAGTTCTTTCATTTTTCCTGCACCGAAGAGAGAGTCCTCAAATCCTGAAACGCTGGCGCTACAAATTGTTCGTCAATTTAGCGATTGTCATGTGTAGTTTCTGGTGAAAATTTGGCTTTTGGGACATAAACGAGGAGTTGTTCTTCTCAGAAATGAGAGCGCGACACAAATGAGTCCAGTGGCAATAGGCTTCGCGATCAAAGGAGGCGATAATGCTCTCCAAATTCATATGTTCTGCTATTCCTTGTAACTAACTGCGTTTCTGAGATGCAACGAATTCTGAAGTTGCATAAAATTCGATTATCGAGCTTGACGTTGTTCAGGGATTTCAAGTTCATTAATGTCGATTAGTGCGGTCAAAATAACTTGAAAACAGCGTAATCATTAAAACAACTCTAGTTAGAGCGGATAGTAACCCATGGAGTGAACTTAAAACCACTAAAACTGTAATAATTTGAAGCTAGTTTGCGAATAAACATCCGAGTTTGAAAATTTTGCTCACAAAAAGTGTACAAGGTTAAGTTAGTTTAGGTTAGTTACATAGCATCTAATTTGCTTATCCTCTTTCAGGCGCTCGACGTGTTCAACATTTGTTGTTTCAATTTTAATTCCATGTCATGCTACTACATATAAAAATTTTAAACATATAGCCGGTAATTTCATTTCTGGAGTCCATGAATAAAAATTATTTGATAAATGTTACATTTTGTCCACACCTTAAAAAAAGCGAGCTGAGACACAGACACACCCAGCCTTACACTGATAACTTGTGATAGTTCTGTAAATACAGTCATAAAGAAATAAAGGAAGCGGAGACGCAATTAAATACTAATAATTTGTAATGATTCTTCAACTATTGTCAGAGTTAATAAAGTTAGTTTCAGTATTCTGCACGATCAAAAGTGCTTTCTTTTCTATCTATTTTTCTTCCTCCTCTTTCCCCCTCGCTGCAGTTTCTATATTTTTGAATGACATAACTTGACAAATGCTTCAACAAATGTTGAATGCAAACAGAAACAAAAACAAGCGAGCAGGTTCGGCCCTGAAGCATGTGCCTTGGAAGCGATGGGCTCAAGCCATAGTTTTGGTATCATAAACCGTGTTTTTTTGGACCCACAAATGTCTGCGACAATGCCAGCTTCCACTCAGTCACGCTTGTAACCTTCCAAGTTCTTCAGTGTAACCTTCCCCCAAACCAGTTAACCTTCTTTCCAGTAACCTTTTCTTGCGGTGTCGTTGGTTTGAGCAAGTTCCAAGAGTGGTGAGAGACCTTGAGGAACCTCACGCACGCGAGGTAAATTAGATCGAAGAGATATCTGCCCGAGTTGTGGTAGTGTGCGTCATCTTGCGACAATCGCTCGACAGGACGTGACCCTTCATCTACTCGGGAATTGGCAACCTTCGTTCTAGCGGTACTCTTGACTCCAGAATCGCGAGCTCTTGCGGGCTTAGCAATGCACTTCACTCAGCTACCTTCCTCTGTGAGAAGATTTAAATGTTAAGATTGTGGAATTTCCTTTACTTTTTGCCTTCTGTGAGACATAAATCATCTTATTTGGGAAGTTTTTATATTTCCAGGTATGGAATTGAAACACCATTTGATAAGGAACTGGTGTTTTCAACTCATGTAAGTCAAACTTTACGTTGAATTGAATTCATCTAACAACACGTAACACTCAACTAAGTCCCATTGTAATTAACATAAGCCATATGGTATAACATTCACTAGGAATTACATGTATGTGCATCAGTTAAGACCTATCAGACACACCAATAATATCACAACAGTGACTTCGTCAGTATTTTTTCATTCTCTCATGAAGCAAATAGTTCATAAGTTCACTCTTTACGTATATTTCAAACTTATAAAGTATCTACTAAGTTTTTAAATTTGTATTTTTTATGTCTGTTGGGTGAATAATGACTTGTATTATTTCCTTTACTAATAGTTTCATGTAAACGTAATCTGTTCAATTTGGAGTTAATACTCAGGTTTCGAAACTACTTAATTTTTAATTGATTCAATATGAAGATTGAATTTCTTTCCAGGAATCAAATCATTGTTGGAAAAACTGTAAGCACGAATCGACGTGTTCTGGTTGCAGGGTGGAGGAGGGAATTGACGGTGGAATAGCAGGGAATTTGCGCGATGCCCCGAGAAAAACAGCACATGAATTATACAACAAATACCAAAAAACTCATCCACAAGGACTTGAACGAAACTTTCCTCACAAACCGCTACTGATTTACCATATTTCTATTCATGTGTGCTAATTTCACTTTAAAGCGACACGCTTGTGTGACGGCGGGATTAGAATTACAACTAACGAAAATTTGGGGGGAATTGAGAACATGTGGTTTGGTATTCCTCGTTCATCCAATATTTTACGTCTATCTTTGTAATGGTTTCTGTTCATAAAATGAAATTAATTACTATACACATTCGTAGCACAAATTCGGCACTCTCCATCATCTACCTGAGAAACGAGACGAGGTGGTTATTAGCTAACTGATTTTATCGGTAATTATGTTTTTGTAGAAATGAACGAGTAGATGCGACAAGTTTGTCACTTGTAAACGCGTCTCAAGCATAGAATGTGTTATGAAATAATAATTTCGGTGTACCTTGTTACGGAAAAAAAAATCTTTCTTACCTCGTCGCTATTTACGATACTTGTTCGACTAACCACTCACCTACACTCTCAGGAAGGATATGAACGTTCGTTACAGCGTGGTGGGACACTTGATCGAGTCTAGATGTTCAGACGCTGATATAGAGTTAGTAGAAAAAACCGTCGTGGTTTCGTTGCTTTGCTGAAAAGCACATTTTATATTTTGCTTCTGTTTTTGAAGGGCGCGAACACCTTGTGATGCAATACCCGCATGAAGCTATGGGCTAACAGTTTTTTTTTCGCTCTACGCCAGTATCACAATTTCTTACCTAGCAAAACCCTTTTTCTCTCTGCATTTAAGTTTAACACCTTAACATCGTTCGTCTTCGTTCGACCCTGAAACTATTCGTACAATATCTCAATAGAATTTTATTTCTACGTGGACAATAATTGCTGCACGCTCTGTGAGCAACAAGTGTGCTTTCTTCTCACCTTTGACATACTTAACCAACTTGAGCATATGCACGATTGCCGTGTACTGCAGCTCTAGACATGCACTGCCGGGATAATATTTCCTGCAGGCGCAGCATAGAAACTCTGCAGCCCCAGGAACAAAATTACCTGTATGAGGCCTGCCGAACGTTCTTTATTGCACAGTGTAGTAAGTTCTGGTCAAATCCTCAAGTACATTTGGCTCCGTGATCATCATGCTCTTGTGTTGTGATTCAGAAATTCAGACTTCAAACTACGGTGTGCAACAATACTAACTATAAAGGAAAATTTGAAGTTATAGAAACAAAGGATATAATTTATCGTTGTTGACTAGTAGAGGGTAGATGGTGTCTGGTTCAACTTAGAATTCAAGTCCCTATTTTGTACGCTCATCAGTTCGTTGTTCAAGAAGTTTATTTCTGCCTATCAAAATTTGTGAAAGGCCAGTTTTAGACGCTTGTATAAATTTTGCAGCGGTTCTCAGTAATTTTGAGTACAATTGTCATTTCAGAATAAAAATTTTACTCATGTGTGTATCTCAGTTTGTTTACAAAGGAGTATGTTCATCTCAGCCTTTCATATTCTTTAACAATGTTGGTGTCACATTAACAAGCTATGTTGGAAGATCATACCTTGAACACGATTTATTATTGTACAAGAATCTGATAAAACCGTTGTCTCAAGTAATGATTCATGACCAAGAAGTACGTACTAACATATCGTACGTACGTACATATTTGGTAATTTACATTCTCTTAGCTACTATTACACATCCTGACATTCCGAAATATGAGATCACTGGACGTTTTCACTACAGACTTCAATTGAACCTCAGCTTCACTGAAGAACTGCACTTACGACTTGAAGGGAAATCTAATATCTTTACTGGCTAGCTACACCTTCAGCTTTTCTATGTCTCTCAGGTGCAGAAGATTTCCGCTTTCTGTTTTGCTAAAACCTTCATACGATGCCACCTGCCGCAAACTTCTATTCCTATTTAGATCGCCACGACACGTTACTAAACTCGCTGTTGAAATGCCCAATTTCACCCCAATCAAATCGACTATTCTGATGGCAATCAGAACAACAGCGCAGATGCTGGAGCAATTGTTGGTTTGCAGTGAGTAACACATGTTTACATGCGGGCGACTACGCTAATGACAGGTTACTGCGCTACAGATCTAGAGCTACAAAAAGCCTCAGCTTCACAAGATTCTGATGTAAGTTTTTACCACTTTACTACTTAACTTTAACCTGAACGTTTAGTATGCCTCATATGTTTTCCTGATGCACGTACGTGTTGTCTTGCATACCAACGTGTATGTGGACAGGCTTATGCGTTTGGTGTGTGTGCTGCTCATGACAGCTTACTGTACATGAAGGAGGTAAATTATCCTTGTACGTGCGAACAGGGATGTTGAAACTCCTTCAGTAGAGGAAAAAATGTACGCATCAGCTCCCATACAGGCTCACCTCTTGTGCGTATGCAGTTGCACATGTTGCATGCTGACAGTGCCAGTACAAGAACGTACATTTTGCTCTATTAGTGCAGGAAGCTTATCTTGCGACGCATATATTGTGACGAACATGTGGGCGTTGATGCAGGTGAAAAAACGAAAGAACCAAATTGAACACCTGAGAGTTAAGCCTTGCTCGTGGATTGTGAACCAATGTTTAATTGTTTTCAACAATGCTGCTGTAGGACACATTATACCTGCTCTGACACATGCCTTCGAGGCATTTACGTGCAACGGCTTCGGACTTGAACTCGAGCAATGAAAAGTCCTAAGAAGAGACTTGAAGCCACACGAGTTTCTTATAGTTTCTATTTGAACTTTTTCTACTTAGTGAATTATTATTTCTATTTTTATATTGATATGACGGATTCATCTTCATGAGAACTGCATGCAAAGAACACGGAATACTTTGCACTAGTTAGTATTGCAATTTGCATTGTCATTACGCATTTACGTCATATTTTAAGTATATTTAGAACACTAAGCTGAATATTGCATAGTTATAATCCGCCATCGGCGCCAAAGCACCGCTAGCTCGGCAGGAGCACTGTTGCCTTATATAAATGGGTTACAGTTATTCTGCGCCTGGCACTGCGCTGGTGAGAGCCAAAAAACATCAAACGGAAATTCCTGGAGGTGCTGACAATCATCTATACGAGTATTTCCTGATTTTTCTGGACAATGGTGCAGGTAATGGCAGTCAGTTAGACGTTGTTCCACGCTACAGTGTGCAAAAGTGGAACTAAGGTCCGGAGAAAAAGAGCAGTTTTATGAATGGAATGGAGTTTGTTTGGGAGTCAGCAGTTTGCTACTAGTAAATATGATTATCGATATACTTTGGAAGTTTCCTGACGTATCGTTACTTATTAGTATCCGGGTATACGAAAAATATTGATACGGATAAAGGACATTCTAGTTCTGCCGATGAGGTGCGGCTGTTAGTTGCACGCCTGTGCCAAGACTTCATATCGTTCATGCAGAGGTACGCCAAACTGAGTTGAAATCTCCGCAGAGTTCCGCCCTGTCAGCAGTTAGTGTATTTCTGATCACTGATCTACGATTCACTTATTTGTGCAAAATTTCTTTGAAAATTCCCGGGACCAAATAAATTTTGAGTATATCTGGGAAATATCTGAAAGAAAGAGATATTCCCCCACAAATCACAGACCGGTTGTGATTGTGTTTTGAATTAACACGTTGACTCCGAAGTGGGTCATATATGGTAAACTCGATCATTTTAACCTAACGTACCTAGTGTAACCAAAATACTATCATGTATAAATACAAATTTACAAGTATTCATCAAATTTGTGTTCACCAATCGAATAAGCTAGTTCTGATTAGAAAGAAAATTAATAGAGTAACCAAATTTGTGAAATCAAAATCCTTCATTTTTAAATTCACAGTAGAGATATTTGTCGGCACGTAATTTTACCTGTGTGGAGAATCGGAGTCAACGTGTTAATCTTGACATTTATTTGCAGAAATAGTTTTACTACAAAGTTGCTAAGCTCCTTGCCCTCATACGGGTAGAGTAGGATTATTGGTGCCATCCCATGCTTGGTCTCAGGTGTCTTTAGGAGGCCATGCATGTTGTGTCTGTCGTAGTTGCCATCCCCACGTCGAGGAAGTGGAGCTGCTCAGATGATCTCCACTGCACACCGGATTCAGAAAACTGATTCTAAGAGTTCGGCATGGTGTTTCAAGGTTGGCTTAGGTGTTGTTTGTTGACATGCTTTTTTCATAAGGAAACTGACATAAATCAGGCAAACATTTATTTGAATTCGAACATAGAATAGAACCTCGTTCTTCGGTCTCTGCCCTTTATCATCACAGGAAATCTGTGCGAGGAAATCTTTACTGTTTACTGCTGCTGTCATGCGGTGATTCCATGATATATGCAAAAGTAGTTCTTAAAGTTTGTAACCAGTGTTTGCTCCGAGACTTATCGTTAAAATACGTTCCAATGAAATGAGACGAATTATTTATCTCGCTTCATTGGTTTGCATCAATAATAACCGAATTTACTTCTATCCTCGTACGTAGCTTTCGACTCAGGGAGCCTGCACCTGCTTTGTTCCAAGCCAAGAACGTGTCAACGAGATTATCGTTGTGGCCTCAGTTAGGACCGACGAATTATCGAAGGTCGTCTGCCCAGCCTTGTGCATTATGGACGAGTTAGCTCTTAGTTTCCACTTAGCTATCAACCAAAGCGAACAGAATGAGCGCACCCACGTCTGCGTGCACGACCGCCAGCACAAAAACATCTCTCGTGACGCATGGTGTGACATTTTCGGCACGGCGTACCTCAAGCAAAAGCGGAGCCCAGGGTACAATTAGATGAGATTCAGATGACGCTAGTTCATGTATTATCAAATTAGGATGACTGCCATGCGAGGTATTCAATATTCCTGTTGCATAATTCAGAAGTAGGATGATATATCATCTAGTCGAAATTGTACGCGGTACCTTCTCGAAACCTGACGTAATTCCTCAATCATCATCGCTGGAAAATCTTGTAACTAAATCATCTTGCAATTAAAAGGAAAGGATTACGATCTCAATACTAGGGATAAGCCAATTTTTCTATCAGGATGTGATATTTTATGGAGGTTAGTAAATTTCTCTTTCCCTTAAAAATCTAGCAACATATAAAACATTATTTGATGCTATTCGCCACTGTTTTTTCGAATTGACCAACTTCTACGACTTCCAGCCAGCGATGACTCTTAATCTTCAAGTTTATTTTCCACTCTCAATTTAAGTTTACTCAGCAAGCAGCTGTCATTTCGAAAGATGTTGAGGCTCGTCTTTTCCATGGCACATAACATCAATGAATGAATTAGATGGCAAACGCCGACGTAATTAATGATGAGTTTCAGGGTCCCTGATTCTGAAGCGTTGTGCTCGGTCCGGGAAAAGTATTAGGATGTGCACGACTTTAATTAAGGTGATGTTCTTAGAATCAAATCAGTAGCATGGAATCGGGTTTGATAAATTTGTTGAAGCATATCAAACTAATTACACGGTGAAACCCTGCAAGTAAAATTGATTATAACAAGGATCGTCACGAACCTTTAAGTTCCAATATTTTCAGATTTTTTTCGGTTCTCTTGACGAATCTAGTTGAAGCCATAAAAAACGGTTAACATTTCTTGATCACTTCGGTGGCAAAAACAAAACTCGGAAGGTCGACTAAACTAGGTAAATGCATTAGGGCTAGCTGTCCTTGCAGCCTGGCCACCACCTCTGCTTGTGTCCACCACTTCCCTTGAGCTTTTGTTAAATGTTAGAAGGCACAGACTCACGCGCGCTGCTCAAGCACCGCAAGGTCGGCCGCCCGCTGCTCCAGCTCAGCGCAACACAAAGTGGAGTGCCAGTGCTGCCCCGCGCCACATACTGGAGTGCCAGTGC
>VOMN01011983.1:0-13096 GCA_014899125.1 Orchestia grillus
GAGGAGTGTGAGGAGGGTGTGAAGGCTTCATGGTGATACTCTGAGACAATGAGGGTCTCAGCGGGAGACACCGAGGGTTCGACTGGTGCGAACTCCGGAGAGTAGTCGTGAAAACATAGTGGGCCAGGGAGGGCTCGTCTGACCTTTGCTCCGCACGCTCTCGACATGAGACAAAGCTTGTTGTATGTTTCCATTCTGCAGTTTTTATGTAATTTAGTACAAGGCTCACCAGTATGCTTAGCCCTGCTTATACCAAATCTTACTCGGCTGTATGTCGGTAGCTTCGTACTGCATAAATGTACATGGGCGTGACATTCGGCACATCGTAAGCAGGAGCCGTTTGTGGTTGTTCTGTAAATGCCGCAGCATGTATTTTCCGGCGTTAATTCATGGAGCACCTACATTTTCTGCTCACTTAGTTTTGTTCAAGTTTATACACAAAGAATATACATCAGTTTATACGTCTTGGGTTTATTGAACAAATCGAGTTGTCAGAGTTTTCCTCTAGTTTCTACGCTTGTTTGGTGTATACACTTTCACTTTCGGTGAGCACCTCCCACTGAGTGTATTATCTCGCTTACCCAGTGAAAGCTAAATAGCTTTTTCATTTCACTTCACAGTAAATACATACGAAAGTACACTTTCTAGATGCACATGAGGTTTGAACACTTCACTCTCGACTTCGACTTGGGAGCGACCCCTTAATCGACCTTCCGCGACGGCAGGCAACTTGCAACCTAGTTTACGGGAATACCCATGAACTAGAGAAATTCTTTTAAATAGCTTATTCACATTTAATTTGACACCTAATGAACGTCGAAACTTCAAATTAATCGTTAATGATGGCTCATCAAATTGTCTAACTACATACATCACGTAAAATCTTTGTTTTTAACCAGTAAAAGAGGAAGAAAGGTTGGCTCTGAGATCCTCTGTTTTTAAAAAAATGTTGATAATCATAATTTTTTTCTTTGAATAGGTCTTTTCTAGATATTGCACTCATAACTTTAAATTACTAGCGAGTTAAAATCGATTAAATCTTCTATCGCAGGTAATAGAAATTGAATTGAGGATCGGGAAGACTCATCCCGAGAAAGAGGTCTCTCAACCGGTGAAACTAAATTAGAACTTTCGGTCGTAATTCAAACAACCAAACATGGAGTAAAGGCGGTATTTTCATCAAACAGAAGAACACAAATTCAACCGTGAAATTTGGTTGTAGTTGAATAATGGCTTGCAATGTTTATCTAAAAATGTCACACGACTTACTCGTATAGTAGTAGCAAACGAAGAATGAATACTGCTAATATCTCAAGATATCTTTAACGCAATTTTTTCCCCGTTTTGGATAGAACATTTGAATTTCTCTAGGACTGGGTCTTCCAAGAAAATATTCACCCAAAGCAGACAATCAATTTTCTGATAAAATTACTCGCTGAAAATAATGGAATTACATCAGAATAGCTAGGTCAGTCTTCAAAATTAGATCCAATGAAGAATTGGCGGCTGTATTTGAAAACTGAAAGCCAATCGAGACCTCTAAGAAACATGTCGGTTCTGAGGAACAAATGCAAAGAAGACCGTTACAAAATACCAACGAAAATTTACAATTTTCGAATTAGAAATTTCAAGAAGACATTGGTTGCTATTGAGAGGAAAATTGCCCATGCTACAACGCATGAAGTGATGACACATAATTTTTGATATTTCGTTTGAATGCTTCTTTCTCTCAGAAATATTTATAAATATATTTTGCTGTATTTAAGCGAGCACATTTTTGCTTCCTGTTCTGATTTTAGGATCATGTTTCTGTGTGCGACTATTACACAGATAACAATTTTTTTGACTTGCAGGAGCTCCATTATATTTTAAAAATTGTTGCGCGTGAATACCCCTCCTCCAACCGCTGGATACACGTACGTAAAAATGAAATCACTATTTTTTTGGTTGTTTAGAAATCAAAATTAGAATACTCGTCCCAGACAGAGAGTACCATCGATTGACAGGAGTAGATGATGGATCTCGTGCATCAATAGCGATCTCATGAGTTACTATACATTATATTCATGCACGTTCACTTGGGGGACGTGCAGGTCTGAGAATATCCCTAGCTGAGTATCCCCAGCTTAGCTGTACTGGTATTGTAGCAAATGTTACCGAGTCCAAACAAGCTTGGACGAACTAAATTCTGAATTCTAATACATCATTCAACTGAACGTTGTTTACAACCCCTCTCAGAAAATGGGCGCTCTAGCTCAACCGCGGGCGAACTTGGAGAATCGTAAAACACGCTATACTCTTAAAAACATATAATTTTGGTCACTATTAGCTTTTTATTATACTGAATTATTTATTAAATTTTACACAACAGTAAATGAAGCTATCAGGCGAATATTCTCATGCAGTCTCTTATGATATTCTATAAATAATTATTATTCCCTAATGTAGTCCGGTACGCCATGGACCATGTACAGAGCTGAACAAGTTTGTCAGGGCACCTCTCTCTGTAGGGCATCTGTCACTCTGTCCAGTTTAACAGTACCGAGTACCATCATATTGCACTTGTGTCTCAGCCATCGCCTACCAACCGGTAGAGCAAGTTCTTTAATCAAACGCCTTCATTGCTAAAATATAATCATAATTGATTTTCCAGGCATAATTAGATCAATTAAACATAGTGAGTATCGAATTCAACTGATACCTTTCGTTTAAGACGCTAAATTAAAGGTATTTTCTCAAACTCCTCAGAAGAAAATATTTGTTAAAGTTTTTACAACTTGCTGTTGATTAATTTTTACCCTCTCTGAAACATCCTGCACGACGGATCAGATTTGGGTATGAAAGCATGAATTCGGTTGGAAGCATCAGCATGTCAGAATAATGGTGAAGCGTGAATAATGGTGAATCTGAAAAGTATTTGTGACCTATGAAGATAACAGGAAGCGATGTACACACACCGTGGTGATATCTGCCTTGGGATTGATTACAGGGATCGTACCTACAAATGCACCAAGAAAAAAAAAAGTTTATCCCGAAATCTGTTACATATAAAGCATATAACATTCGGTTTTTTCAGTTAGCAAGATTACACCCTTAAAATTAAAATTAAAATTAAATGTGGAAGTCTGGCTGAAACTTCTGATTGGGATCTGTAACGCTACAGCCTTAAAATTCCGCGTGGAAGTAGGATTGAAACTTAGGATCATGATTTCTAATTGGTTCTTAAGCACGGAAAGGGAAATATTAACTCAAAACATCGTGTGGTTTTTGCGCATATCTCTTAATATAATAATTACAATGCAAAGATGGCCTATTGTAACCTAGATTCTTTTATACATACGATAGACAACACAATGATAACAAAAGTCGGACTTATTCCTAGTTCTACAAAGTGAAAAAAGAGAAAAAATTCGTTGATTCCGAAATCAGTCACATACAAAGTATGGGTCTCATCAATTTCTGAATTATTAAGATAACAAATTTAAAAATGGGCGTGGATGTCACGTTGTGAGGTCAATTGTGATTCTTAGTCCACTAACTTATCGTTGAGTGGAAACTGGTGATCAGCACATATTGGATTAAATAGCAAAGAAAATCATTGTATCTTTCTTTGTATATTTCTGATGAAATTTATGGAATTTCAGTTGACAGATAGGATGTAAATTGAAATAAAATAGTTAAACCTATCATACAGAATGAACTATCAATAATTTGAACTGGAGTGGTGGTACAAGACATTAAAGGAAACGCCAATTAGTATCTGAAGCAGATAAAATGCACCTCAAAATTACGTGCACATTTTAATGATGTAAGAAAACGAAGCTAATTGGCAGCTAAAGATTAATGCACTTGGTTAGAATTAGAGTAAGTCTATAGACTGACCATTCGTAAACGAGTGACCGAATAAAGCTCAATTAAGCCTTTAAAGGAAAAACGGCTGCTGTGGAGCTATTGTTGAGGCTTGCAATAATCCAAAAATGCTGATATTTTGAAATGAAAAAACAATACTGGATAGTAGGTGCTTAAGAAAAAGTGATCTTAAAAGATGCTTTCAAGTTTTAACTTTTTGGTTCGTTTCATGTTTACGTCTATAAGAAACTGGAAAAACTTACTTAACCTATTTTATTGTACAAACAGTGAAAAATGCTGGATATTCTCTCGTGGCCTTGGGTTTGACTTGTGAAAAGCGTATTCGAGTTATTTAAGTATTATTATTAAATCTCCTACTATCACAAATAAAGTCTACTAAAACAGTTTAATGAATTAGAGAATCCATTCTGGACTGAACCTGATAGACTTTGGGTTCTTTCAACGAGACTACAATAACCCCAAGCGTACTTCCAACTTTGTCGGGATTACTCACCTAAGAAAAGAAACCTGGAGTGCTCGAACTGCCGGAACGTACAAGTCAAAGTTTAGGCTGGTGGTTCATGTATATATCGGGGACTATTGAATTCAAAGTTAGATCTCACCTAAGTTCCAGCTAAGAAAAGTCTCTGGATATCAGATAGAAACTACACAACTCAACTTCATTACAAAATAAATTATGAAAAAGTACATAAAAACTATGACAACAGAGCGCTTGCAGTTTTCATAGCAGGACTTGGTCAGAAGCATTTTTTACTAGGAGGATTTTTCATTTTTGAATGCGCGGAGAGATGAGATCGAGTACATTGATCCTAAAGTTTAACGGTAAATTCGTTCAGGCTGCTGGCCGTTTTACCACTTTTTCGGTAGGAATAAGTAAACACGTATTTGCCTAACCTAAATTTGTAACATAGAATGAGTAAATTCGTATTTACCCAACCTAAATTTCTCCACATAGAATGAGCAAACTCGTCAAAACCTCGACTACAGAAAGACAGCTGAAACGAACTGACACGTCTTTCCGTAACCTCACTCGATACAAGTCTGCCATTCCCAAGCGTATCCATATATCTGCACCAAATAATTCGTCTCCTCAAAAATACAGATTTTTGTCTGGACACCGGCCAGGGACCAGGGGTTAAGATCCTTAAGTCCGGGACCTGACCATCTAAAGCCACATTTCATGAAACATTAAAATGTGCAAAAATGGTGTAAGGCCTACTACCTCAATGTATCAGACAGTATCGCAATGATGCCAATTTTGTGTAAATAAGTTCTGAGTATTAACTTAAACATAAATAACCAACGGAAGTAAAAGAAAATTACAGTATGCATTTAACTTATGTAATTTTTTCTACTCAAGGAGTATTCACTATGCCTATATTCATAGGGTTGTATCGATGCATCTACGGTTAAACAACGAATTCAGGCGACTATCATTTGTTCCAACTCTTGATATCTATTGCATTATCATTTCAACTGTTTTCAAATGCCTTGCAAACATAGTTTTCATGTCTTCAGACCGTACACATTCTTGCAAACCATCAGATTGAGATAACAGTTCCAATTCCTCATTGGTAAAGTGGCAACTTCACATTGGAGCGGTTTAGTATTTGGTAAACTCCTGAAGCATTCCTGCAGTACCTCGGCGGCAGAAACCCTTACAGCCTCCCTGCAACACTTCTGAGGCAGAATGTAAATTCTTCAATCCCAGCAGAGCTGAGCAGTTTCATAATTTCTCGTTTACAATTTTATAATAAAAAGGCGTCTGCTCCTTCATGTTATGAAGAAATACAGGCCATAATCGTTTCCACTTTCTGTTCAATGTAGTCCAAAGTACATTTTCCGAATGTTATCTATTGTCTCGACGACATCTTTAATAGAGTAGCATTTCCAAATCGAACTTCGTGTTTCCTTTCTTGTGAAGCTGCATTAAAAAGTTATTTCTTTGTTTGTCGTAGATTCAACGCTTTGAATGCAGCCATTACCCTTTTGTCACTTGGCCGCAACAGTAGTGGTTTTGTATCAGGCCGTTAACACGGACCATGCAGCTCTCGGCTCAACGATAGCTTCAGAATGACTATGAGGGTCATAAATCAACATAAGAACATTTGGATCACGGTTTTCTTCTTTGCATTGTTTTTCTACGGAAGGACTGAATAAATTAAAGTACCAACCCGAAAACCCTACCCTAGTTACTTATGGCGTCCTACAGTTCTAAGCTACGAATAATATCTCTTTGAAGATACTTTAGCTTTTACTGTTCTTGAATATTGTGCTCCGTAGATTAAAATTGCTTCCAATATCGCATCTCTGGAAGCATTTCATCCTAACAGTTACGTCACTCTGTGTTGGCGTGGTTTGAAGCTAGATGCTTGCGTTTCATTTTATGTGAACAAGTTGGGAAGATAACATTTTCCAATAAAAAGTGATTTCATATCCATTAAACACTTTTTGCTAAATATCCATTCTCGCATGTTACGTTCTAAATTGAGGATCTGAATTTAGGAACGGCATTTTTAACTGTACTGGCGGCCTCAACTTGTAGCTTAATGCGTATTATGTTATGGTACTTTTACTGTTTCTGATGCAATCCTTCGCTAGATTCAGAACGGTAGCTTAAATTTATGTTTTGTTTTCACTCTCGATACTCTCATACGAAGCTTGTGCTTAAATAATTTTTTGTAATTAGTTTTTTACCTCGCTGGTCACGAATCGAGATATATACTTATAGACTTTCAGTCATAAAATAATAGCCTTGAGTCGATCACTCGAAATTTTACCAGCTACATTTGTGTGGAAATTTACAGCTCATTCTGTTAATTTTCTTTTGATCGACCGAGTTGTGGACTCTGATATGCAAGTGAAGTGCGTCTTTCTATAACCATTAACCACACTGCAATGTTCTCATATTTTTTCAGGATTTAAACCTACATTTTTATAACTTTGTTTTAGTACATCCCCCTCCTTAAAACATTTGATTTGTTTAACTTAGGTAAGCTTTTGATGGGTGAAGGCCTTCAAAAAATATCTACATTTCTAAAAATACAAATATTAAAGGTATCTTTCTGATGGGCAATGGCTTATATAAATTTTCGAAATTCCTAAATGCAAGTATCAATGACTAAAGTAACCAATCCAATATGGCGCCGGCGAAAGATGGACGTACCGTAAATTGCCAGGTATGAAATACTGAAATATGGTCTTGTTTAACTTGGGTCATTGTTCGTTAATTTGAGCCATTTAGATACAGTTCATTTTCGTTTGCCTTAAATTTCGTTATAGCAGATGCCGTTAAATTGGGGACCAAACTTCACGTGAATAGAAGTTGCTTCGATTAAGTTATGATTAAGAAGTAAAATAAGGTCTTAGCTTGAGCGTATATTCCTGTATTTATCAGTAACTTCAACTCTTCCGTTATCATGACAGGTAGGCTAATAAATTATTTTCACGCCCAAATCAATTGAGATGTTCGATAATCGGTGGCTCACTGTTAATAATGGTGCTACACGATGCTGAAGAAGCCAATAATAGACTCGTGGATGAGTAGTGTTCGTAATGGTTCTGACCTCGAGAAGCGCGAGGCTGACTTGGGACTGCGGCTCCGGCTGGCAGGGAGGGCAGGTCTGGTCACTAGAGTCCTGGCAAGCGGCGGCTGACGGCGGGGGTGGCGGCGCTGAAGGAGCTAATTTGATGTTGACGCCACCGTTCCGGACCTCCACCACGCTGAACCTGCCATCAAATAGAGAACCACTTTAAAAAATCTTTGAATACTTCAATATTCGGTAAAATCATATAATTCGATGCATTATTGTTCAAGTACTGCGATAGGGCTACTATAGCGCCTCAAGTTCGTATTTACAATGAAACTATAGGATTAAGACCAAGTTCCTAGATGTATATATGAGTGTCGCGGCGATAGAAGTTTAAGCCAGTGTCTACGGACAACCATCTGTTTACAGTTTAGGTTATAGCTTTTGTTTCTGCCGAAGAAAGTCCCAATTTGACGTTATTTCAACTACAGCTTGTATTTCGCATGAAATACACTCTAATTCTACAGATCATTCCAGAGAAGTTGAATTTTTAACCCATATGAACGTCTCAGTCACCGTACGTATTCCGTAATTTCTTCTCCTACAAATTTTGGCGTCAGACAGTATTGTAACAATTGTTCTCGTAACGAAAAATTTGTTTAAATTTCTGATCGAGCCGTTTCGATTTCTATGTTTTAATGTTGTAGAATCCATATACATTCATAAGCTGATACCTGCACTTAACGACATGCCGAATGCATACCCACTGAATATAACAAATCGAAGTTTTTTTATTTCGCTGTATGCCAACAAACTGGTTTATTGTAGTATTTCGTATAAACATGTTTTATCGTGTGTGAATGAACCATTGTTGATAAGGAGGTATGGCTCGAAACGTCCAAATAAATGTTTTCACATACGTCTACTCTAGTATCTTCATTGGTAACTCATTGTGCAGTGAGATGTCCCTAAACATACACTATACATATATCTAGCTTTTTCGAAGAAATATGACCAAGGAGTTTTCAATTATCTTCTCCTAATTGTAATAACATGGTATTAAGACGTGCTACGTGAAATATCACCAAAATCGAGGGATACTTAGTAATTAATCTAATCCCGTCTAGATTAATTACTTATGCTTTGGTTCAGCGTTACAGTGCTATACCAGCTTACGCTGTTTTTTTAAGCATGTTAGTTGGTTGAGCAGAAATGACAAATTCATAGCAATCTTGGGAACAAACAAGAATGTAACTTTTTTGTAATCCATCTGAGTACATTACATACAATGAGCTTTCATCTAGTTGTAACCACCTGTAGAAAGTTCTCAGTACCAGAAACCATAAAGTTATGAAAACAGCATCAATGGTATGTGATGAACGTTGTTTGACAGAGGCCTAAGGTACCAATCAAGGACAGCCTCCATGTGCTTAGGAAGATTTGCAAGACTTTTAAGTAATGAAGGTAACTAAAAAATCAAAACAGAGGAGAACCTCCGTTCAATTGCAAAACAGGGCCATTTTATTCACTGGGTGAAGCAAGAATTTGAAAACACACGATATAAGTGAGAGGGTATCTTGTGCTTCGTCATAAAACATCCCTTATTGCTGCAGCAAAGCATAGCGCAGTCTTAAATAACCAAGAAAATAAGAGGCATGCTGTCATCGTACCCAGGACATTCCATTTCCTAGATCAATGCCGTCTTGAAATTCCCCCGGTCATTCGTCTTCAAAGTTCGAAGAGAACTGGAAGCCGCCTGTAGCGATGTGGAAATCGTTTTTCAAATGAAACATCATTGTGAGGGCTAGGAGACAGAACCAAGACTACTGAATTCATCGATTTCGTTACGTGTGCTCTGGGGAATTTACGAAAGCACTATTAGACTGGTTTTATTTCAGTGTGAGTTTGAAATAAGAGAAACTAAATGAATTTAATAAGAGATTTGTACGCGTTGAAGTATGATATTGTGTTCCTAACTTATATGTTCTTCCAATTTAAAATTCACTGCCCAGATTTTCTTATACGTACATGTATGGTTTCTATACTCTGCAACATTATCAATTTGACAAATTACGTAGTAGTTATAAGGACGGCAGAGCTTAAGTAACTCAAACTATCTCGCATTGAAAGAGAAGTGGCCATTTAGTATGACCTATGGAAAACGGGGAATTTATGCACAAAGTGTATTCACACACAGGATCCCTGCTCATAGAAACATTAAGTTAATTAAGAAGGAAGAGGAAGAAAACATGAAGAATAATCAGAAAATAAATCATAACAATGGGAAGAAGCAAAGTAGGCACGCGCAAAAGACAGCATTTCCGAAGGCTTGCTTACAGCTGAGGTAACTTAACAATGTCACTTCAACATACGCTAGAAAAGCCCAACTAACCTAGCCCTTCTACGTATGGCCTATCCTATGCCCGTTAAGGGGTTTGATACAGTAAGAGTAATTTTTTTCCTGCAATTAATCGCTGAATGTGTGGAAAATTTTGGTACTATGCTCAAATAATAGTTATTTTCTAATCTTCTAGTGATAGGCAGAGATTATGGTAGAGATATTTGTCCCAAATTCCATTCTAAAATGGCAAAACACAGAAAGTAAAAATACTAAATGAATTTGAAAAATATAATAATTTTCAATGACTTACTTCGAAGTTCGAAGAAATTATGGTATTTCATTTGTCACTGCGTTGTATCCTATTTACAGTACTGTTTAAAATTAGAAATACAGCTATACGCCTGAAAACATACATCAAATTTATTATGGGAGAGTTTATGAATTTCCCACAAAAAGGATAACTCAGACGTTCAGATACAGCCCTTTGTAACGCGAATTAAGATTCAGAATTGTACCGAAATGGTCGACTTGAAATAAGTAGTGATACGACTATTAAGACCCTTAATCTAATAGACCGGCACTAGAGATCAAGGACAAAAACTCCCTTGCTGAGTAGAAAACATGTGAAGGCTTGACTGAAATTTGCTGAGAAATGAGAAAGTGAGTGTGTGGTTGATTCAGAATGAGGTTATCGGGTCTGAAGAAACCCAAATTAAGTGGTTTAAACCAACCAAAGAAAACCATCCCCACTGTAAAGCTAGCAAGTGGGAGGTCTATCTTGAGGGCATTCTTCTCATTCAACAGTATTGGTAAAAAAGAAATACTTCCTAAACACGTTGACTCCGAAGTGGGTCATATATGGTACAAGCGCAATCATCTAACCTAACCTAATGTAACCAAAGCACTATCATGNGTCATGTAATTTTACCTGTGTGGAGAATCGGAGTCAACGTGTTAATAAAGGATAAATGCATGCAATGAAAAAATTTAAACGAACGTTTCCAACCGTGTAAATCACTGAAACTTGAAAGGTACTTTTTTTAAACAAGTAGAATAATAATTTGAAATGCTACTTACTAATGATAGTCAGAACTGTTTATAAGATAAAATTAAAGATCTGGAAAGCACAGTCATTCTCTGGTT
The DNA here is from genome assembly GCA_014899125.1 of Orchestia grillus. Classification (NCBI taxonomy): domain Eukaryota; kingdom Metazoa; phylum Arthropoda; class Malacostraca; order Amphipoda; family Talitridae; genus Orchestia; species Orchestia grillus. The sequence goes on from VOMN01011983.1 coordinate 10,885, forward strand.
CCCAACACATTTGGTTATTCATAGGAGTTGAGGTAGTAAGTTGATACAGAAAATTCTCCATTCAGGGGTTGAGGTCCAATGTATACCACAGAACATGTGGTACCTTAACAACAAATAAGTTATGTCTTAAAGTAATTATGCACGTGAAATACTACTATCTGCTTCTAGAGTTTGACGCCTTCGGTTTCACAGGTGTTCGTGAATCCGTCCAGCCCACTGAAGACAACTTGAATTGCAATCTGTGGAATAAATTTCAGTAGGGGAATATTTATTGAGAGTTAACTTTGTCATACTATTTCATATAATATGAGTGGCAATGGAAGTCCTCTCGTATTCTCCAAGCAAGAAAGAAACATTTTTGAAAGATGGGCATTGAGTGGAAAAATTAATTAACAGCTTTATTGTTCTAACTCTTATCATTGATACTATGTGAGCTAACTTCTGAATTATAAGCGTATAAACGAGAAAAAGCGCCACTCAAACAGGTGCCGTGACCATACGCATAAAAAAGGAAAAATATGCCAGAAGATAAAAATTATGTCTCCGTTCGGCGAGCCCAACCAATTTATTCAACTGCAGTGACACGAATGATGAAAAAAACTCGAGAAATCATTGGACACAAATAACACCTGATTTCTGTTCTTTGGAGTCCCAAATGACTCGTACAACCCTCATACGTTCGTAACAAGCGCGTCACGAAGTTTACCGTAGCGTCCGGGGGGTGAGACTGGCGCGAGAGGCTTGGATACTATTCTGGGCTGAGGCTCTGGTGTGAGAACGGCTCCCGCGCCTGCGGGAGTTATTATACCTCAGTGTGAGCGCGCACTCAATATGATGAGACGCTCTAAAACTAAAGTCACGCGACTCTTAGGAGTCCTCGTCCACGAATCGCGGGAAACGCTGCTAAAAATACTTGCTATTTATTCCTTTATTTAGATAACAGTGCATCATAAAACATAAAAGCTCTCGGGCGCACACAGCCAAGACTTGCCTCTGAATCACCCCTTATATATACGTAGGGAAACATTCTGGACAATATGTGTTTCGTACCTAGTGTTAATTTCCGGCGTTTCTGTAGTTTTTTCATCTAACTTTTAGTTTCATTTGAGAGATCAGGCACTAGTAGATCTCTCAAATATAACTAAAAGTTAACAGAACAATTTGTAGAGAGGGCTGAAATCAACATAAGGTCCGAGTTACGTGAGGTCCTAGGTACAGCAGTTTCCCCTATGTATATATATATATATGTATAATTCAGGGGTGATTCAGCGACGAGTCATGGCTGTGCGCGTCCGAGAGTTTTTTAACCCAAAATTCAAGGATGGCCACCGGTGAATCGAAGGCGAATCGCCAGCGAAGTGGGACGTAGAGGGACGATATCGCGCTTGATCGTCCTTAATTCACCGGCGATTCGTCCTTGATTTTTAATAGGATAAAGCCTCTACCACCGAAGATCCACTATTGGTGTAGCAAATCCGTCAGCACATCCATCGCTTAATTTTTCTGAATTGAGCATTGTTTCCTGATTGTGTCACCTAATCCCTTTCTTTACAGCATCCAAGGATGCGTAGAATTTCTGCATCCGATAGCCTGACGAGTGAGTAAATTTCAATGTCATTGATTTGTTAAAATTCCTATGAAATTTGTTCTATATAGTTAGCATTGTTTCACTCAAAATTAAAAACATAATGGCTTGTTACAACCTGTGTTCGATTTACTTAATGACTGGTTGAATATTGAAAAGCTCCTGACCCCGAAGTTCTTGAGAATTTCATAAGACGAAAGATTATGCAAAAAAGATATAAATTAACCAACATCTAAAATGCCTTGGCTTCCACGTCACGCTTTCGAATCTTCTTGTCATTATTGCTCGGTCAAATAGAGATCAATCACATGCTGATCAAAAAAATGTAAATCTTCGTCATTATTACACCGATTAAATAACCCCTTATCACATTGAATCAAAAAAGTTTCCTGCGTATTCAGGTACTGGCTGCCTATCGTGCATTATTTCATTCTACTGAAAATTAAAATATGAATTCAAACTGAACTTACCGCACATTTTTCGATCTGATAAATGCACAACATTTTTAATTAACAATATAGTGAATGAAGTCTTAAACTTCTCTTAATATAATAATATTTTTTTCATTTGACGTACTGGTTTTTCTCAGTTACTTTTATCGGTAGCGGGGTTCCGAGTGGCCTTAGG
>VOMN01011989.1:0-13676 GCA_014899125.1 Orchestia grillus
GGCTGCGTTCTTGCCTCCTGAGCATGCAGTGAACTTTATTTAAAAGCTATCGGCTCAAAGAATCGTTTTCTGTAGGTGTTTTTTTGTGAGTGATGTTTTGTAGTAAGTAACGAGTAAATAGGTACGAGCAATGATGGTGTCAATTATTATATAAAAATACTTATTATTAAATATTTTTAAATATTTATAAGTATTTTTAATTCGAAAAGGTATACGTGTTTTCCAACTGGCATACATTCCGAAAACTTTGAATGAAGAACTTATTTTTAAGGCTTGTTTTACAAAATTAATTGAACTAAATATCATATCCATGGCAACTCAATTTTACCATAAGCTCTTTTAGAGAACAATGATAAATGAATTGCTCTAAAACATACTTCAATTATTTGTATCACTCCTGACTGAGAAGTCATACTTTGATCGATTTTACCGGCATTCTTTACCTTGCCCTCTGAGAGATAATGTGGAGAATTAAAGCAAGAGTACTCCGATAGTCGCTAATTTATACCACAGTAAAAATCGCTAACCCTGTCTCGTATCATGGTATTTTTATAGCGTGCTCTCAATAAAAGAGGGCTCGACAACCCCAGCTACTCAAGGATATCAGCGATTACAAAGTCGTTGCGTTGGCCACAGAATGATTGCACCTCCTGAATAATGGGAGTGACGCGCTCTGTTTCCAAACATGGCGGTGGCGAGGTATCACCTTCCTCCAGAAGACAAGGGAGCTCTGGAAAAAATTGCGGATGGCAAACCATCGTCATGCGAGTATTTTTGAGTACCTTATATTTCACGGAAGAGGAGTAGCGAGGTGTTTCATTGCACCATACAACAATGAATTTATCTCACAGTCTATGTTTTGCCGGTAATTTTTCTGGGTCCACGCTACCATTTTGCAAAAGGGCTCATGAAAAGTCATCATCAAAGGAAAAACTGCGTATTTTTTGTACTTAATTATCATATCTTTCGGCTGGGAGGCACAATTAAATACTTTCATTACATTTACAGCGTAATTCAAATTGCGCGTTCAAAAAATAATGCTACAAATTTTTGGAAGTTTGAAGAACGGTCGACTTCGCTTGACATCATAGGAAGACATAGTCGATGCTTAAACATATCTGCAGGAGCCAATTTTTTTCCAATCGGTTGATAAAAATGCTCGATAAAAGATTAGAAGTGATAGAAGCTGTGCGTTGTACAAATAGAAAATTTACTCACACATGTGATCAATTGGTAGGTACATCTTTCACCCAAGAGTATAACGCAATATTGCACCAGAGGAGCTGCTCCAATGGCTCACATCAGTTGTGGGCGTCAGACAGAAGATGGATTGCTTATAGATTTCACGGAAATAATGGGCAAATACACCCACTTAATGCATTAAATGTTACATTTATTCATCACTGGAAAACCTTATATTGAGTTTAAGAAGTATTTCACCGCTATTGCCTATCGTAATTTGCTTCAATGACACGTGTACAGAACGCTTGTACTTGAACACTCTCCGAGATGGACCAACGCAATGTACATACCTAACCAGCGTGAGGTAGACAAATCAGTCTCAAGTAGATTCTACGAAAGGATGTCAAAATATTTAAACCACAGCAGTATCACAGTTTTAATTTCAAATCCCGGTGTGAGCAAAAGAACAGTCTAGAAACGTAACAGGAAATTCGGAAGACTGAAGTAATTTCAAGCTGTAGGTGGGAATTTATTTTTCGTACGGCTCTCCTGAAGCGTGGAGACCGAAAGTTAAACTTTCACGTAGCGCGGAGATCTCATTAAGGAGCGAATTAACAGCTTGGTATGTCATGACATACGTGTCGGTAAGGCCCTAACTTTTTATCCTTGACCTAGTTCGTTTTTGCTCATTTTTGGACTTGGATGAGGTTGTTAAAAATTAAAGAGCACCTGAGGTCTCACAAGCTGGAACATATGTTTGTACACAGTAACACTTGTAATAATTAAATCATAACGTGTCATTGTGAAGGTCTCTCAATCGCATGAAAGCTACAATGGTGCCTGTTTATTGTATCTGTTTCTGGCCCGTAAATTTGCTTTATTGCTTCTGAAAAAATGATTTCCAGCTGCCGGAAAGGAGTTCATTTAAATAATACTAACAAGATTAATTTATACCAGGTGTTTGAGAGTTTTTAAACTAATTTTAGCACAAGGTTCATTTCGGAGAAATGAATACATTATTCTGTATCGAGGCATGTCTAAAAATGCTTAGTTAAAATGTTACGGAAACTTGAAAGTAAGAGCGTGTCGGTAGGAAAATAAGAACTCAAAGTCGGAATAAATTTATTATTATGAACGAACAATACAGAACTTTAAGATAGGTTTGATATTCACAGTAGATGTTCGAAATTCCGTCCGTCTGCTGCGATGCATGCATAGAAGCACCGGAGCAACGATGGCCGAATTCGTGCAAAGACGCCAGGAATTTAAGCAATCATTGTGCCGCCGCTTACACGCATGGCACACAGCAAACGGACGGAATTTCAAACACCGATTGTGAACAACGAGCTCACCTTCAAATTCTGTATTATTCGTGCATGATAATAAACTTGATCTAATTCAGTTTTTATTTTCTTATCTACACACCCAAACTTTCAAGTCTCTGTAACTTTTGACTAAGCAATTTTGGACATGCCTCCTTAAAGTAAAATGTGCTTATTTCACCGCAACGAAAGTTACGTAAAAGTTTCTCAAAAGAACTCTGAAACACTCTGTAATTGCATATTGGTGTTTGAATCTTTTAATTTTTTTCTTTTCCGTTTGTTTGAGGACAGTGTGTATTTCACCCTGAAGCACGAAAAAGAAATAAAAAATTAAACTGGTAAATAATTTTTTTTGAAAACGTCCCTATTTTTGTTTCTATGCATTTTTCATTTGGGAGCCGCGAACACCTTACAAAGAAAATTTTGTAACGAAAGTATGAGAAGTAATAAAGTATATCATTAGTGTAGATGTAAAATCAGCAGGCTCACAAAATCCCATCGCTATACTAAACTTCGTTTTATAAGTATTTGTGTGACTTAACAGACTTTTCAAAGCGTTTTTAAATTGATTGCAGTTTTAATTTTTCTTTCAGAATAGTGATTGCAAAATATAGCATACTTCAGGCATAAAAGTAAAAAGACGTACGTTTTGAACGACCATATACTTTGAGTGTAAGTAAAATACTTGCATCAAATCAACAGTCATGTGCCCTGCAAGATATTAGAAGTGAGGACGATCAAATGTGGTTGTACACGTGTCCGAATTTAATTATAGGAATCTTTAAAGCACGGATGTTTGAAAAATACTCATCAACAACTGATATGGTTTTTAAAACACCAAAACATGTGAACAATTTGGCCCTTCCTAACTCGAATTTAAGGTCTTATGCTTGGGAGACTTGGTCTACGGACCCCCTGTCGAACTTTCGACCTCGATGTTACCAGCTATCGCTCGCGATGACTTTGAGTTCAGACCCCGGGCAACATCCAATGACGTCACGAACCTCGAAGGGATCTTGGACCAATCACAACTGAATGGCGTGGGATCAAAGAACAGGAACTTCTGCAGCACTTTAAGACTGTGATGAATTTACTAAAAACAAGACTCGCTACGGGTTACAAGCTTCTTTCCAAAACGTGATGCAGGATACCTGCTCCCCTTTTGGGTTATGTTAGACCTTGGTATTTGAACAATGAATGTAATTGAAAAATAGTTTTGCAGGCATTCAATTTTGTATTTGACTGGAAAATTTCTCACATGAACTCTGTGTTAGTCCTGCAACTCTGTAAAAATGGATACTCTTTAACCACAGACTGAGCAAAATATTTTACATTTGAAGTTTATATAGCAGAAAAAATGTACAACCACAAGTTGACTTATGGTAAAGTATGTTAAAATGCGGAATAATTATCTTATTTTAATATTTAAGGTTGTACAGTAGCGAAAAGCTTCGATAAGCCTTGATACTGTCTCAACACAACTTTGGTCGTCGCTATTCGGAGAGTTGCAAAGGTTCTTCTATTGAAATGTTGTATAAACACTGATGGTTGCTTGCGCCAGTGCTAAGCACGGAGATAGCTGTACAGCAATTTTTATCTAAGTACCCTACTATGATTTTCATCATCAAGAAATGATAGTTTTTACATCTACGAGCTTCTACAATTATTTATCATAATCCAAAAGTTTCATGATCAGGAAATGCACGTCACTTTTCATCATTCGGCCCTGTACATGTCTCTTTAATCCAGTATACCTGCCGTCTCACCCACGCATTTCTTGCCATGTACGGGGGACGGCAGCAGTACATCATTCCCTAGTCAAAGAATTCGTGACTGTCCTTCGTTTTATGAACTTTTTATCCTTAAAACGAATTTCAACTGTGCAGAAAATCCCTTGTTTGCTTTTATCCTTCGTTTTTTACGGCACGGTCAAATGTGTTTAAAAAATAAAACAAGAGGCCTACATCATGGAGGGAAAAGTAATGCTATGAAACGTTTACAAAGAAAATTGTAAAAAATTGTTGGGATCAGTTACGTATTCGAGCGTTTGAAGCTTTATCACGTTTTTAACAGAATCAGAAAATGTTTGTGAATGGAACAGGGGAAACCAGAAAGAAAAAATGCTAGTAGGATTTTCATGTTTACCGAAACACGTTTTGCATGTTTCGTTTACATGAATAATTTTGTCGAACCACGAATTTCTGAGTAAATTTACAACGCACAGGCAATGGGTACAAATGATATTTATTGCACGTTACTATGTTTTTTTTGAAATAATTTCTAGACCACTGACGCTTTATTCGAATTTCAACAGTTACTGTGTCTATTACTTCTTTTATTTTACTTGATCTGAAAATATAATCTTTTAAGTGTGAGTGTATAGTTTAGTTACGTATCACAATCACATCCAGTCCCTCTTATGCTACGTGGTCTTACAAATTTTCGTTTCTATTCGCAGGGGACTTGGGGTAAGTTTTAAGGGATGCTTTGATCTACAGCGAGCGTGAACTCGTCGTCTGGAGTCTTGACCCTGTAGGATTGAACCCTGTTTTGTCCTGATGAAGACAGCACATTTTGGCAATTCTTACAGCTTAGGAGAGCGAAATAACTGACAACCATGCATTTCATACGATAGAAAACACGTGCACACTACGCTTCAAGGAAATTTGGGATCAATTGGATTCCTGTTAGATTTTCTGTCAGATGAGTATCGTCCAGAGTTTACGTGTCACTGATTTTCACTGTGACCCACACATCCGATGCTGAAACTCAGCAATTGCAATTTACATATATTCATTTTTCTTAAGTGCAGTTATGTGCAGTTTCTCACCCCGTTCTTGTTTTTAACACGCTTAGTGCCCCTACGCTCACTTGTTGAGGTGAAGTTCATGCGACTTTAGAGCACATATGGCGGGTCACAAAGAAAGACATCACAAGGCTGGGCTGGTGCTAGACACTCTCCAGTTAAAACTCATGTCCCCAGTCGCGGAAATGTTCTGATTCTACGTAAATTTTAATGGGTTGTACAGTAATCCGTGGAAACCACAGTTAAATTTGACAAAAAATTCCAATCAGGCTTCACTGTTGCTGAGGCTGCTGCTGATGCTGCCAAGAGCACAGGCCAGTTTTCTGAAGGGCGAGTGCGGAATGCCTTGACGAATTGAACTAGAACAGCTAATTTGCCCTCTAAACTGGACCTCGCCGTGAGAATGTGGCATACATATATTCAGCGCATTTGGGTCTGAATGTCTACTAAATTGAACAACGCATTGAATTAATATAGTTCACGTTAGTATAGGGGACTTGCTGAGCCTTCCGCAAATAGCCCTAGTGACAATATTTACCTAAAGATGTACATTGTGTGCCGGAATTTGTGAGCAAGTGTCATAAATGTGTTACTTGTTAGAAGTAATAGCTTTGGTTGTTAGGAAATTTCTGGAACTTCTGCGAGTAAGAAGGATTTTTTTCCTGGATATGTATGTTCAAATCTGATCGCTGGATTTACAGTACGCTCTACATACTCCCGCAGTGAGTTTACTTCTTTAACTATTATTACGGGAGTGTTTTCGTGCGTTCTGTATTTAGGTCTATTTTACTTCCATTTTCTTAAGGAAATATTTGAGCCACGATTTTGTGGCAACATCCACAGTATATGTGATGATGCAAAACATTGGTTTGATGGTGCCAAAGAATCTAGACATGAGGCTCTAAATACATATCAGCTACAAATCAGTGGAAAAGAAGATTGGAACACTGAATTTGTCAGTTGTGAGAAATTGAACTTGCTTTCCATATTAAAATGTTGTGAAAACTGACAATTGTAGTCAAATCCTTAGTTAAGCCTCCAATTGAGCGGTGCCAATTAAATGTGGCATGCATTTAAAACAGCGGGTTCCTTGCATCGAGCACAGGACAGGTAAAATACAAGAAGTATTGTTGAATTTAGCGCCATATTTTGCACAAGGTTGGTGAGGCATGCTCCACTTTGACTGGAACTCGACAGGGGAACTTACCGCAGAACTTGCATGCGGAGCAAGCGACGCCTCCGAAGACCCGCTCCCTTCGGAGTGACGTGACCAGCCAACCCTTACAGGGCCTGTGCATCGTGCCGCCCAAGGCCCGGGCTGGATATATAAGCGGAGGGCGGCCACCACGTCCTCACAGTATTGGGTGTGCTCTCTTCCAGTGATAACCTACGTCACAACCTCTAAAATGAAGGCTCAGGTAAGGGAGTTGTGAATGCGACGGGAGCAGTAAGGACAGGAAGATGCGAGGCTGTGATAGCGGGGTGGGTGAAATAGAAATTTTGAAATTGGAGGCTCTAGGAAGTTTCTTTTTCGTCTTTATGGAATTATGCTTTCTAATACCTTGTTATAAGAAATGCATGAGCAAGAATACTCGCACGCAAAAAAAGGGCAAAAAACATCCTAACATGCAGAAATGGTCCAGAAGTAAAAAATATCACCAACGACCGTACTGCAATTCGATGAACGTCTGGATCACAGATGACTTTTTTAATAATTAATTTAAATGATCATTAGAAAATTCTGCGATTCATTCTCAATTAACGTATTTGGTTTGAAGCACAAACGGGTCCTGCTTGTTCATGGACTCTCACATCTGAGAGAATTTTTAATGTATCACTCACATCAATATGGGAAGATTATTTAAGCCAAATGTATGAGAACTTAACGGCTCTGTTGGGCTATATTTCTATTCCTCAGTATGTGAAATGAATTACACTTTAACTTTTATTTCCTGCGTGAGCGCACTTACAACATAACAATGCATCCAACTTTCGTTCCTTTATTAGAAAGTTTAAAAATACTTTTTCTACGTGTCTTAGAATTCTACAATTTTATTGAACCGTATGTAGCTCAACTTAAAAGTAAAAATATTAAGTTTATTTCATATATACTCCAGTTTTCTGACTTTAGATTGCTTTCGATGAATTCGTCACGAAAATTTTATCACTTCATATAATCTACTTCTATTCCAAGCTGACTAATTGATAGTTATAATGATTTCTTCCATTCATAACTTCGTTTTCTTAGCCCGCGGCTTAATAAATACCAGTTTGCTGATTGGCTAACATGTGGTGTGCAGATCGCGCTCCTATTGGTCGGTTTTGCAGCGGTGGCCCTCGCCAGGCCCTCTGATATCATCGACTTCGAGACTGACGTCATGGAGCACGAGCAGGAGGTGAGCCTAGTGTGCTTCTTGAAGGCTTTGCTTACGTCGTGTTCGGAATTTTTTTCTGTGAATATCGCGTTTTTTTCGTGAGCGTCAGTTCTTTTTTCCGAAAATATCATTTGTTTACTTTATGATTCGAATTTTTTACACATGAATTTCACTTCTTCTCCTCTATGACCGATGATAATAGTAAAACAAAAAATGTGGAAATATCTGAGAACGAACTATTTTCATATTATGTTACAGCCGGTTTGCAGCGAGGTTTTGAAATTACTGATGACATAAACTGATTACCACTTTAAATAAATAAAGGCAAAAAGACCATTTTTTCAACAATTGTTAAACAGTAATTTCAGTAGAAAGTGAAGCTAAAATTTCATATTACAATTTCAACCACGGAAACAGCTGAGCGAAGGCCTTTAAATAAATGGATTCAATTTATGACATGAAAATTCGTTTTTATGCAATCCACATTATCGATTAAAATTCTAATTTTCTGGAGTCCATCACACTTAAAATTTCCTGGCGCTTCTTGACGGGTTCTGGGGACGTAAGCGACAATTGGGAGCTCCAGCCCCCAAGGTCTGACGCCACCATTGTCTCCTGGCGCGTCCTGATAACTTCCTCTCTCCCGCACGCTTCTTTAACGCGCCTGACGTCGAGGCTCTGCTAATATTGTGTTCATGTCTCTAAAATTTACAAAATAAATGCATAAGAAAGAAAGTTTTTTAAGCGAATTTGACGTAGATTGGTTTTAAAATCTTTTATAATTACTGAGAAGACAATTAAACGCAGTCAGGAATGTCGAGTATACGCTTGCTCACCCCACGGCAGCACTCGGTGGATCCTTGAAACCCCCGTAGTCGCGCGTAAAAACCTGCATCTTCCTCTTCTGAAGCCGAGCCCGTTGCCCTCTGTGCCACTGTGATGTCAGTAACCGATTCGAAAAAAACGCTGACTTGTAACGTGATATTGGGAACTTGAAAGAAAGAGTTTTTTTCGGAAGGTAGATTCGTTACTTCCGAAAATTGGAAGATGGACTGGTTTCTTGTCGTGTTAACAGGGAGATACTGTGATATTCCTCAGGCCATTTCAAAGTAGTCGATGAGACGTAGTTTATTGAGGCTACTTTTGGCTCTTGAATTTTACCGGGTAAACATTGATCTCCGAAGGAAACTAACGAATGCAATAATGAAATTCCAAACCTCAGTTGTTTGTTCTAATTTTGCAATCCTTCTGGACTGGCTAGCAAAATTTTCATTTACTATTTACTATTTTCAATTACTTCAAATTCATTTACTACTTTGACAGTCCGATGGGTCGTTCCTAAGCTATCGTTTCATAATCCCTCAAAAACATTTTTGGGCCGAAAAAATATAATTCCCTCGGTGAAAAATCGAGTGCATATGTCATGACTGAAAGTATCTAAGTATAAAAAGCGAAAATAAAAATGTTTAATAGATCACAAATGCCAGTATTCTTACATTCCTTAATGAAATTTGTCTTTTCCCTCTTTCTAGGGCCAGGCTGGGAAGTCGGTGACTGGGGAGTACAGTTGGGTAGCTCCAAACGGTGAGGAGTTCAAGGTAGAGTACATCGCCGACCACCTCGGATATCGCGTTCTCGACACCAACGCCCAGCCAGAGTTCCGCGCTGCCGAAGATGTTGCTGCCCCTGAGGAAGAGGGAGAAGAGGGTGGGGATGAAGAGGGAGAAGAGGGTGAAGGAGAAGAGGACGGAGAGGAAGGTGAAGAGGAGGAAGAAGAAGAGTAGGAGTTTATCGTGTATCTAAACATGTTGACAAGCGGTGAAAACGATCTCTTTTTTTTTTGAAAAAGGTGCAAGCAAATTCATAATTGATGACTTTAAAATGAATTTCATAGTTTTGCACTGACTTCTCTTGTGTATAGGCTACTTAATTTATTTCAGTCAAGGGCATTTGCACAAGCGCTTTTGGGATGTTTAAGGAACTTATAAGAAGACCTACTGATTTCTACATTCATTGGTCAAATTGGAAAATGCTAAAGTTTTTGAGGCTTGGACGTTCTATTTGACGCAGTTTACCAACAAAGTTCATTGGACGCAAAAAAGTAAGCATTAACTGAAAGGAAAGGTGTGTTAATAAATTAAAATAAAATATTTTTGCAAGTGTTGCGTTTCTTATTCCTTGGGTAGTCTTCGGCCTTTGCCAAACTGAGACTCTACATCAGTGAAATTAAAAAATTCTGGAGAATTTAACACTAAATAAACAGAGAACCAAAAACTTCTGTGCTTTCATGAAGAGGGCAGTCCGTTAACTGATGTGCGCACTGCTTTAACAATGTGTAATTTAAACTTTCAAATTGTGCTGTAGTATATCAAGCACAGTAGTAATAAAAATTTCGAGCCGTACGGAAGTGAAAGGGATCGATTTGGCAATCTGTAAAAAATTAAATCATCCACTGCGGAGGACTTTTTTCCAGTTAATATCTGAGTTAATTCTCGAATCAATTTTTACTAAAATTAAAATGTTTTGAGCTGAATAAGACTTAGTTATTACTTATACTCAGTATTTACTTGGGGAACTTGGCTTAGTTGGAAAGTTATCTCTCAGTTCTATGCAAGGGCGCTGCCTTGCATTTGTACGACATGGGTGCACTCGAATAAACTGTTATTGCTATGGAATCAAGGCATATTCTCCGTGAAGGCCTCGTTTGCAAAACTATCGAGACTGGCATAAAAATGTTAAAGTTTGATGAAAATAAGAAATGCATAAAATATTTTTTCGATCGAACGGTTTTAAAATATATAAGAGTCAGAGAGTACGCTAAGACATATAACGCTGAGACATTCTGAAACATTGGAACCGTTTGTCAGGATGAGTGCAATTTCTCTTTTGAAGCAACTCTACCCGCCCAGCTGGCGCGATGTAAGCTCCTTCTTTATGTTTAGAATGAGTCGAGAAACGCTGGCATAAATAGGCGTCAGCCCAGCGATCCCCATTGGGAGAAAATTGAAACAATACCTACGTGAAAATATGATCATTAAGAATAGATTGATTTTTAGGCGTTCTTAAAGGCTGGCACCAATATGTATGTTACCTACGTAGACCTTCTCCCCTAACTTAGTTTCGTCGAACTATGTAGCCGTACGATACTATGTTGTAAAGCACAGCATAGAAAAATTTGTAGAAAGCTGTATTTAGATATATTGTAAGTCCGAGTTCGGCTAAGGATAAAAAGTTCTACTCATATTGTCTTTAATTATAATTAAAGACAACATGAGTAGAACTAATGTAGAGTAGACAATATGAGTAGAACCCAATTCTATCGCCAAGATAATTATCTTAGCGATAGAATTGGGTGCGTATCAGCTTTACTGTTACCCGGTGCCTAACAACATTCAAATAACGTTTCTTTCGTTATGTGCGTTTATTTTTTGAATATAAAGTCTCTTTTAATAAAGCCATACATAAAAAAAACGAGGGCAATATTATGGTTTAGTCGTACCTCGCGCAAGCTTGATTTTATTGAAGAATTTCTTAGTCTCTAGAAACTGGCGAGAAATGTCAGTGATGATGGGTGATAATTTGAAGGTTCTCGGTACTGACTAAAATAAATTAAAAGCATTTCTCCATTACAAATAGGCCGAAAATTTGAAAGATTTGAGAAGTTCCTGTGAATTTTATCTGTTGTGTTCTTGTATCCGTCGACACATTTCGTAAATTTCGAAACGCTCAACTCCAGAGAAAAAGAAAGAAAGAAAAATAGTTTATTCCAAAATTGGTCATATACAAAGTACATTCCTTTTGGTTTTTCAGTTAGTAAAATTACAGTCTTAAAATTAAAACATGAAAGTCTCGATAGAACTTCTAATTGGGATGTGCACGACTACAATGTAAATATTACGTGTGGAAGTCGCGTTAAAACTTCGGATCGTGATTCTAAATTAACTCCTAAGCACAAAAAGTGAAGCATGATAATATCTTTTGATATAGTAATTACAGTGCAAAGATGACATTTTCTAACCTAGATTCTTTTACACATACGGTAAACTGCATCCAATGTGATGTATGAAGCGATAATTTGAACAGAGGGACGAACAGTTGAACAAAACCTCACTCTGAGTGACACGATCTGTTTGCGTGGATAGATTATACCATTTTATAGTTTCGTGCACGAAAAAAGTAGAAAAACATTCATTATTTCTCACAAATTTCCACTACCGTATAGTTCACTCGTCCATTCATTGCACACACGCCACAACTGGTAAACTATCAAGTCCTAAAAACCGCAACTTCCTCCTTGAAGTTTTTTAGGTGAACTTGACATTTTCCGCAAATTTCACGAACCGGAAAGAAACTGGTGCAAATGGCGGGTGGTCAAATGAATGTGACGGTAAGCGGTGGGAAACGTGATTAGCGTTACTTCTTAGATCAGACATCATTGAAAGGAGACGTAAAAATCTCTTATGTACTATAAGAGATTTTTACGTTAGTTCAAATTTGCTGTAGTAGAATTGTAGAGAAATACTGCATTTTTATTGTAAAATTCGTCTGTTTATGAATTTTTTGACAATTCACAATAATTTCATAAACAGAAGTTTGAAACGACAATTGCTGTTCGAAGAAGCGTAAGATTTGATGGTTGGAATTTAAAGACTAGTAAAAAATAAACCACATCGAAACTTTTATGATCCTACTTTGAAATACATCAGAATTAAAATAACAAGAAAATTTGATTACGCATTGGTGATTTTGTGCTTGTAAAGCTGTATTTTATTTTAAGAAATGCTTGGCATCACTACGAATAACATACGATATCAAAAATAAAAGTCTTTGCGTTCAAATCCAACGCCTAATTCAATATTAAATTAAATCAGCGTGTATTCAAGCAAAGCTTTAGTGTAGCCAAGCTACGTGTGATTTCAAAAATTGAGGTCGCTCTACGTTTCACAGTTTTCATCATCTTTTAACACGATGACAACTTTTCTATGCGCAGTTCGAATTCCAGAAATCAAAAGAGTGGTTTGAGCTGAGCAACCAACGTAGTTATACCTACTTTGAAGAGGGTAATTTTTGAAGAACTTCTCCTGACTTGAAATTTATTTTATTTGTCCCCAGTTTTCGAGTAGCTAAACACTACTCGTCATCAGGAGAATAAAATTCATAAACGTGGACCTATGAATTTAACTTCTCAAAAGATTGGAACGAATAAATTTCAACTCACAATAAATTCTTCAAAAATTGCCTTTTCCATTATGGAGCCTGAGTATCGTATGTTTTAATTGATTTCTATCTACTTTCAATGATTGTGAATATTTTTAATCCTCTGTATATTCTCACTCTGAAAAATAGGCACACCATATATGATTTTGACCACCCGGAGGTTTCACGCTTGTAAAGTTAGTGCAACTATTGTTAGGAGTACGGCAAATAGTTTTTATTGGTTTGCCTCTTTTGCATCACAGTTCTATAGAACTATGTCATTAATGTCACATTAGAAGCTAGATAAAAATAGTAGCCTGCATAGTTCTATATTCGTCAAAACTTAGATTGTTGTTTTCCAAATTTACGTCATGTCAACGGCAATTTAGGTAAGAAAAGAAAGAACATCTTTACACCCAGTTTTACACCTTGTAATTTTTTCAATCATTTTTGGTTCTCCCGAGTTTCGTGCTCTATGGATTCCCTAACCAATTTTTAATCCTCTCAAAAAATTTTTTTTGGCGATCAGAGGCTGCTGGTGCTGCTGCTAGTGGCCTCCCTCGTGAGTGGCGGGGCGGCGAAGGACATCGTCGACTACGAGAGTGACACAGGAGAACACGAGCAAGAGGTTTCTGTATAAAATTAAACGTTCATTGTATACATGTAGACTTGTTCGTAGCAGGCTATATTCTAGGCTAACTATACCCAATACCGTGTGACGGTATTCGAGAGGCGCGTGAGACGCTGCGGGCATTCCAAGCGTAGGCGTTTACCGCTAGGGTCGACCAGAGGGAA
>VOMN01011992.1:0-55969 GCA_014899125.1 Orchestia grillus
TGACCAGGCCTTCTGGAAGGTCATCTTTAAATTTGAACCGTCACTTAACCCACAGAGAACAATCTAGAAGAATTTTAGAGTCCCATTACATAAGAAATTTCGATAGTAGAATACATGCCTTTGACTTCAATTTCTCAGATTGAGCCCCAAAGTGCGGTAGGAAAAAATGGAATAGTTTTCTATCAACAGATGTTATATGATTAGCACCAAAACGAGTAGAAACAAGTAATTTCTTAACAGTTTGATCTAAACGTTACAAAATAATTTTTCAAAAAAATAAATTCATTGTAAAGGAAGAGGAATGTACTGCACACGCAGCTGTATGCTCTGTAGAGTAATGTTTTAGTGCTATTACATTTGAATTAGAAACTACAAAATCTAAAGAAGGTTAAGTCTAAGGCAGCAAAAGAGGGCTTGCAAAAAATTAAGTTTTCATAGCTCTCGCTACTTCACTGAACATTTACATCGAAATATGGTACAGAATCTTTGTTTCCTGGGTTCGTTGTGAAATTTATACTCGGGTGTCTAGAGTTCAAGTGATCTGAAAATAATGAACATTAACGTCCGTTTCAAAATAAAATGAAAGTATCGTCACATTGAATTGTTTTTATGAGAATGTTTTTCAAGCACGTTGAGTTGATAAAAGTATTAACACGGACGACGGCTGCGAATTATTTCTCGTCCGCTCTATTTTGATCATGTTTCAACACTGAGAGATGAACGTCGGGATGAATGAGGAGCAAGAAACTTTATCCCAACCAAGTTGACATCCAAATGACTTTCATGTGCTACCAAGGCACCTGAATGCTGTGGGAAATGGGGAGATTCGGCTTTCTTTCTATCAACAACCCCTCAGTGACCACGTGTAAAAAAATCTAAACGTATACCCGAGAATAAACTTTTGAAATTTCATGGAATATATAGAAAGAGAACTTATACATAGCTTACATACATGGAAAACTTATAAGACGTTCCCCTCGCAATATATTCTCTCGTGATCGTCTCCAGGGTTGATTAGGGTATACTCCCAAAATGATCAAAGAAATGTAGTCAGCTTGAATGCCGTAGAAATAAAACGAAGGCAATAAAAGAACTTAGGGTATGAAAAAACTTAAACGACAATGTTATTAAGGAGATTGGAGCATTACATGTATCTAATGATTAAAAAATTCCGCTCCTCGGAGATGAATTTCAGCGGAGAGAAAACAAATGTAATATCTTAATCATAATCATTCCTAATTTCTGCGCCAGTTTAAATTCCGTGTAATGCGTATCATTACTTCTTCCTTATTTTTCAGCCCACCCGCGTACGCCCGATCTCACATCCAGGCAGCGGTGCCCCCCATCCGACCTGCCCTGAACCGTGAGAGGGTCACGGCCAAGAAACCTGTGGACCCAAGCAGCCCTGGGATCAGGTCCTATTTACGAGACCCATCTCCTCAGTCGCGATGCAGTCGAGCCACCAAGACGAATAACTTCGTCCAAGCATCCCACGGTG
Organism: Orchestia grillus; assembly: GCA_014899125.1. Lineage (NCBI taxonomy): Eukaryota > Metazoa > Arthropoda > Malacostraca > Amphipoda > Talitridae > Orchestia > Orchestia grillus. The sequence continues at coordinate 1,499 of VOMN01011992.1, forward strand.
TCCACGACGGGAAAACGCTTCCCGATGCCATAAGGACTACAGACAACCCTTATGATTCTGCGCGTTCGTTGCCGTATGGAGCCTCTTACTCTCCGTCTTACTTACAAGCTGGATTGCAGCCACACTCTCAAGGCGAAGTTCTCGGCCATACTTCTTCGGTTTCTACTCCAATACACTCAAGTCATGCGACTTCAGCACCAGATGATGTAGGGCCTTCAAACCCGCGCGATCCAAAACTGGTTGGTGGTCTTGATCGAACAACCACCGGTCACGAAATGTACAGAACAGTTCTTCACCCTTCCATGGCGACTTCCCAAGCAGCCACGTCATCCCAAGACCCGGTTTATTCTGCTCTTACTGCTGATCGTAGAAAACACTACGCTTACCAAGCTATAAAGGGCTATGACCAGATTCGAGACACCAATTCCTACCAACCTCATCGTGGAGACCTTGAAATTCATTCAAATTCTGCTGATGGTGCTCCGCCATCACAGGGTGGCTGGCAGGATCCGGGTTCCAACTACAGGGTAGTTACTTCGAGCTTTTCTTCTTCTGAGTATCACTCCGTCAAGTTTGGTGTTCAGGGCGGGACGGACGTGGACAACTCCTCCTCTTCCAAAAAGACCACTCCTCATCGCTTTGTCGGAGACTTCCCTGAGAAAAATCTACAGAGTAACCAAGAATCTCCAGCTTCTGGGTTGCCGATGAGGAACATATCTGCTCAAAACAACACATTTCTTACCGGAGCACACACCGCTGGTGTCCAGAAATTTCGTGGCCCTAAGGACTTGAGCAAAATTCCGGACTTGCGGCCCTTGGTCCCCATGACGGATGCGAGGTCCCGGATGGCGGAGTGGAGCGGCCAGCAGTCCGGGAGCTCCCGTGCGTCGTGTGCCAGCAGACCTGGCGTGCCCGCCGATGGTAAGTCTTAGTTAAAGGACATAATTGTATTCAGTCATCCCCCGTGGAGAGCTCTAGATTGGCTCCAGTGAACAACCGCTCTATTTTCTTATTTGCTTCTTATGACACGCTCTATGACAACACATGTTCCGTGTAATTTGGTGCTCCCTCTCTGGATACGCTCAATAGAGGCGACTCTATCGCTATTATTTACAGGAAGCAATCTAGCGCTCTATGCGAGGGTCGACTGGATGCATTGTAACCCATCTCTGATATATCAAACGTTATAGTTTCTGTTTCCTTTTGGGCTCGAGTCACCATTTGATCTCCTCGTGACGCCTATGCAATCTTGTATTACCGCCCATTCCTCGATGTGTTTATAGGGACACTGTATACGAGTTCATATATAGTATTAAAGTTTATCGTGGTGCCCTTGAAATTTAGTCTTGTTAGTCTTGACACATTTATTGCCTCGAAAATTTCACACCTTGAACTTACTTGGCTGACGCTTAGTCTCAAATGTTCTATACGTTTTCTCTCACCTCAGGACCCTCAAAAGCTAGCTGCTTCTTCAATTGAATATTTTGCAAAATTAGACGTTCAAAGCTGCAGCAAAAGAGTCGAATTGCTTGATTTTTATTGGTTTAAATTATAAATTAAAAATGGGTTCTAATTTTGTTGGTTAAAAATTGATTCGATGCTCAATTCTGTGGAAATTCAGGCTGCTAAATGATGGTGTCGTAACGGTTTTCATTTGCGGGAGTCACGTCGAGCAGCTCGGTAGACATTAGTGAAATCATTTACGGATGAGGTATCCTTGGTGGCACTATTATGTATTATCCTGATTTTGTGATGTTCTCGTCTGAAGAAGAAAGGGCCCAAAGCAAGGTTTTTGTAGCAGTCACCTCCCCAATGTTGAACTTACTCAAGTTCTTTCAATTTTTGAGTACTACCAAAATAAAGTTCCCTTCTTACGTAGTCATAAGGCCATTGGGGCCGGCGCTCATACCTTGTTTCTGTAGTATTAGCGGGACAGGTGAGCATCACGCTGCGGACAGGATACCAGTTCGACGCACGTTTTGGATCTCAATTACTGGATCTCAATACTGGATCTCAATACTGGATCTTAATTTCTGAGTCTCAATTTCTAGGTGTCATTATCTAGCTCCTAATTGCTAGGTGTCATGTATTTATTCTCAATTACTAGATCACAATTACTAGATCACAATTACTAGATCACAATTACAAGATCACAATTACTAGATCACAATTACTAGATCACAATTACTAGATCACAATTACTAAGTCGCAATTGCTAGATTGCAACGACTAGATTACAACTACTCAATCACGATTACTGGATCTCTCTAGCTCTACGCTAATCAATTGAATTAAAAGGTTTCTCAGTCCGGCGAGACTTACGTCAGATCACAATACAAGTAACTTGTGAAGAAAATTCCGGGACTTGCGTTACTCTTGACCCAGTGTTTGCATCGAGCCCTGCGTAAGTTGTTCGTTTTTTCCGGTCTTGAGGAATACTCATAGCCCATCGTCACTGTGGTGTGTGCAGCCTGGGTGTGGAGCGGCGCAGTCCTGAGTCTAAAGAGGAAGCCGCCATTTTGGGGCTGCTTTGGTGCTGGAAATCTTAAAAGAGAAATTTAAAATCGTAAAAATAAAAGAACAATTCAGGACATGTAACGATAAATTTTCCAATTGGACGCTCGTTACTAGTGCTAGACGCGATTATTACCATTCCATGCTTGTTTCTTTTGACCCAAATTTTTCACTTTGAAGCTCTGTGATGCTTACAAAACCAGCAATTTTCTTATTATTATTATTATCATTATTATTATTATTATTATTATTATTCCTCTGCCTGAACTATTCATTTCCCCCTCTGATTTTGGCTCGAAATCCTTCCGGCAGAATCCACTCCAGGCCTGGGGGACGTGCCGACCAGCACCCGCTCGGACAGACCAGCAACGTCTCCCGAGTTTCCTTTCAGCGTGGCCTCGGCGGCCAAGAAGGCGAACTCGACCCATTTCTTGAAGATGATACAACAGTTCCGCCACAAGCTCGGCCAAGTCTCGACCTCTAAATCCAACGACAAGACCACACCTGCTGCAGACGCCACTGATGACAACGTAACACAAACCGGCAAAAAGATGGCCGACGAAGAGCTGTTGAATTTCATAAACAGTCTCAGCGAAGCCACTGAAAATCTTAAATCTCAGATGGACGCACAAGGCAACACGCTGGGCATCCTATCGGTGAGCAGCGCCAAAACCCGACTGCTTCTTCAACAGCGAGTGAGGGAAATACGGGAGAGTCTTGTGAACACCTGTGACAGTGAACACGATGAGGTAACCCACACCAAATGTGACACGGTCGTTGGAAAAGGTTTCGGTGTTCCTGTCTCTGTCATAGAAGATCGAAGCTCTGCAAGTAAAAGAAGTTCCTCGTCGGTGTCGAGTGGAACTTTCGCTACAGATTCTTTGAGAACAGAACGTACTCAAGAAGAAGATTCTTCTTCTGTAAAGGCTGGTATCGAAGCAAAGGCAACCACACCAGTTCGTGATGATAAAAAACCTGAATCACCAAATGTTAAGGTCTCCTCAAGGGTCTCAGATTCTGAAGAGGCGGAGTTTTCCCGCACCGGTAATGACGTTTCAAATTTATCATCTCCAAAAAATGACGAGCCTCTTTTGATGCAAAAGTCACCGGCTGTTTCAGCGAGTCATCAGGGGAAAAATTCACAGAGTAACTATTTAAAATCAGGTGATACGTCGACTACTGATCGTAATTCCACAGCTTCTTCCAGTAGTGTTGAATCTTCCAGAAGCCCAATTCCTACGCATGAGACAATGGAGTCCAGTTCAAACCCAGCTCCGTGTCAAAATTCGTCTGGGTCAGACGTTAAATCCTTCAAATCAGACCATGACTTGCTGAAATCGAGGGAAGTCCCAATTGCCGAGAGGGAATCGCCAGCGCTGTGTCGTCCTCCAGACGCCAGTGACACACCCACCTCGACCAGTAGTTCTTCAAACTCTTGTAATTATTCTGAAGGCGCAGGTGACGCTGCTCCTGTGGCGGTGGCTACGTCTGTTGTTGTTGTTGCAGCAAGAAGCAAAGAGCTTGAACGATCTCCAACGGTCAACGTTCCCGTTGCGCAAGAAATTAAATATATCCCAGCAATCACTGCACTCCCAAATGTCGCATCTTCCACTCCTTCATCCACCCCACATCTGATTTTGAAGAGAAAGGCGGACAATTCAGAGGGGAAGGCTCCAGATACCGGAGATTCTGGAGACGGCAATATTTCTGTTCTCGAATGCTCTGGAAAGAGACAAGAGCGCCACGAGTCTCAGCCCCCCGCTGAGGCCTCCAAGCTGATTCGGTCCTGCAAATCCGTAGAGGAAAGCGAATCTGGCGTCGATGAACCGAAACTAGATCGTGATGACGCCAGGAAAGAAAAAGATGAGGGTGCGTCAAGGGATAAAGGTAAGAAAGAAATATCCGAAATTGAATTATTGAGAGAGGAGCTTGAAAGAACTCGTCGAGAAGTCGAGGAGCTCAAAATGCGGCAGGACAAAATGCTGCAAGAAAAGCTCCATGCTTTTCCGTCATACCAATTGATTGGAGTTCAAAGTAACGTTGAAAATAGTAATCAGAAATCCTCTGCACGGATTGCCAAGACGGACGACGCTAATATAAAAGTTTCTAGTCCAACGAACGAAGAAGGAATTAAATTCACTGACGAAGCTGTAAAAACGTACAACTCCTCGGATGAACTATCGGAAAAATCCGGGAAACCTGTAGCCGAACATTGCAAAGCTGATAAAAGCCCTGCTGAAGCTCTGGAAAGATTATCCCCCTGTACTTCTTCCGCAGCTGACGAAGTAGAGGAAAATTTTCAATGTAAAATTGTTAATAATAAAACTAGTCTCGTACAGGGCACGAAAAGTGCACATGTTTCTTCAGAGGATCAGCAAAACGAACGAAGTGTAGCAGGAACACTGCACAGTTCTTTACCTAGCCATACTCGTTGCAATGCCAGGACATACACCGATGAAGTTTTGGAGTCGAACTCTAAAATCAGCGAGAATGTCAAGACTTTTGGAGCCGATTCTACTTCCACCCTCACCTCAAAGAGAGAAATGCCGCGACTGAAACTTCTCCCTAGTAACTATTGCACGAATTACTTCAAAGACTTTGACACTGAGGAAGCAGAATCTCCTGTTCATGTGAGGGAAATGACTCCTGAAACTGAAAAAGTTGCTGTCGCTGAAGTGAAGCCAAATAATGAAATGAACCAGGACGGCAATACTTTTGGTCTCTCCCTCGCAGAACGTGCACAATCATCCGATGACTCCTCTCAATGCCGCTCCAACTCATCGAAACCTCTTGGGATGTACGAAGAGGGCCCTTCAAAGAGCAGGAAGTATGACCTAGTGGGCGAAATGATCAAATCCGCTTTAGAATCGGACTCTTCCGAAAATGATACGAGCCCCCAAGAACTGCCTAAACTCTACGATGTGCTGGCTAATCAAAGCAGTTCACAATGCATGCCGAGGCCAAAAAGTAAATCCACTCTCGAAAGTTTTCGGCAACTGAATCCAGATTTGATGATTTTACCAGTTACGAATAGTTTGACGTGTTCAAGTAATGCCACTTTTCCCAAGGACCGCGAGGAATGTTATTCTCCAGCGTCCATTACTTTGGTGCACGGTGACAGCGCGACTGAAATTCGGAAAATTCCCTTCAAAAAACGCTCCCGTAGATCATGGGACGCAGACCTTCACCAGCCTGTGAAACGTTTCGAAACCTCAAGCGAGACTTTAGCCTCCTCGAGTCGTTCTAGAGAATCAGGAGATTTAAATGCCCAAAAGTCAGCAACAATTTCGGAGTCAAGGGAGGTTGATAAACGGGCTTCATACATGAACAAAAGTTTAGATTCAAAGGTTCAAAAGTCAAAACACATGCCCCATGATTTGGAGCATCACACTCTTCAGTCTCGTGATTATAACGTTCGCTCTTCGTCCATCACAAGTCCGTCGCGTGATGCGAGCCACCAGGCACTGGCTAACGAACGATTGCCCTCTGAAGTCTCTGCTTTTCCGGCGCACAACCATAAAAGTATGAAATCCAACGCATTGGTACGACCAACGTCAAGTAAAATGAGTAAAAAAAGTGAGAAATTGGAAGGCAGCTCGGTTTTACAGAATTCTGTGAATAAAACGGCCCATTCCGGCTCGTCAGTTTCAAGAACAGGTGGAGCAAATGTTAAGATCTGTGATTTGCGTCCAACTTCGGAACCGAGATCTTCAACAGATATAATGTATTCTCAGACGCATCGCCCTTCCACCGAACCGATAGCATACGATCACATGTATAATAATGCTCTTGAAAGATCATACAGTCAGAAGTATGATGGTTTAAAATTGCCAGAAGAAGAAAGTCATTCTCGAAGTTTGGACAATCCACCCTCCAAAAAAAGTAAGGCTCCTCATCAAGGGCTTCGAAAACGAAAAGCTTCGGGCGAAGTTCACGAAAAGCCTCCCGCTAAAACTAGTAAAACCCAACCAGAAAAAAGTCGTGCGAGTAACCAAGAAATGCCGAACCAACCTCATGATCATTCTTCGGTTGAAACTCCGACCAATGTCATTAACGTCCTTCCTACTCGATCAAGTGTACCCTTCGATGAGCATCATTCCTATCCCTCTGTTCCAGCTCATCCACTGGTTCTAAAACATCCTTTGCCGCTGCAACCAAGACCTGTTCATCCTCTTAGGCCTACTGCTTCCTACCCGGCCAATTTTCCATATCAGTCTCCAGGTTCTAGTTTGGCATACCCATCAGGTAATTTCTCCGGCTCATTTCGCCCAGGGACTGCGCTAAACCCTTTCTCTGGTCTACCTGGACATGGCCCGTTCGGTCTTCATGGGCCAAGTGGGCCGTACGGTCTTGCGGTCAATTCACCTCAAGGATCCCCGAATGCAGGCTACCCTCCCATTGCCAATCCCAACCACCCATCCCTTGGGCAGTTGAGTCGTATGCCAACGCCCCAATTGAGTCCCAGATTACCTGAGAGCTTTTCCCCCGATTCTCCATCTCTGCGCTCACGTCCGACTGAGCATCCAAGCAGCGCTGAGAATAGAGCTACTTTTTTATCACAAGAAGAGAAGGAGAAAGTTTCGTCAAGGTCACCCTCAAGACCATCTGCAGCTCCACCGTACCAGTCTATGTTGGGTGGGTCTCCTCAGGCCCAGAGTGCAAGCCTCTATGACTCGTTGTCTCCCCAAGAGGCTGCACGCCAGAAGATGAGCTCTGAGCGCTCGTCAGGCCAACACCATCACCAGCATATGAACCCAATGTCAGTGAGAGACCATTTCAACAGAAATATGCAATCTTTTGCTAGGTCAGATCAAAAGCATCAGGTTCAAAATGAGGCACGCTCTCCACAATCTCGCAGAGCTGCAGCCTCTGCACAAGAGTTCAACGAGAAGCATAAGCTATCTTTAAAACCAGGCTTGCATCCGTATCTATACCAACCTCAAGATACCGCCTCCAAAGAGCACTGGAATCCCCAGTGGCACCCGGGTCTGCATCATGCAGGGGTTCGAGGAAGCAATTCAATGATGGCTTACGAACAGCAATACCGTAGAGCAGTAGCTCAGGCCCAGATCTCCCCTAGTTCCTGTGAAAAGTTTGGCCAAACAACGCCCGTTGGATATGCTCGGCCTTTCATCGGCGCCCATGATCGGCGAGTTATCGAGGGCGGAGGGTACAATGTAGACCCTATTTCTGGTCACTACGCGGGGTCACCTGCCTTACTCCACCAACGCGACACTGAGAACGACCTTTGCTCTCCGATCAATAAAAACTTTGGTGATAAAGTGGCGTCTGCCTCCAGCCATCATTGCCAAGACCCTCACGCTGAAGCATCCCGCAGCAACAAGCGACAGAAGAACCAGACCTCGTACTCAGGCCACTGGATGAAGAACACGACGCCGATCTCCGTTGCGTCCCCACAGTACGTCACGCCACAGCCCCGAACTGAAGATGCTGGGGCTTCCAAGATGGCTGTGTGCCTCGAGTGTAACGCCCCGGAAATTTTCAAGTGTCCACAATGCAAAAGAGCTGGATATTGCAGTGAAACTTGCAGGGTGAGTACCTCCAACCAAGACGCCTTTTGGCCCCACCGAACGCCTAGGTATATTTAGGCTCCGTAAGACTGATTTCGATGTGAAACTCGGAAAATCCTAGTACAGGCACCGTCGAAAGTGAAGAGACTTGTGCTATTTGTTTTCAATATGAATAATATTTCCCCAGTGAAGTATCCAATGGGTCATAGAAAGTTCACTGTCCTTGAAATTAAAAGTTCAAAATTTAACCACGCTCATCAAAATACAATCATATCGTATTCCATTAAATGAAACATTTGATATCCATCAGATGATATACATGTATGATACGTTATTGAGTGCCGCTTTTGAGTACGGTTGGATCACAAGAAGCTCAGTTTTTTAATATAAGTTCTTTCTTCAATCACTCTTTAATGCCTTCATGTGCAGATGAAATTACGCTTACAATAATATGCTGCCTCGAAATATTGCTAAAGGGGACGGGGAGACCAACCAAGTAGGCGAGCCAGCAGCCAGGCAAGCAACCATAAGACTGAATTATCACCTAGTAAAATTATCTTTTGCTTGCAAGAGTGCAATTCTGTGTAGAACTAAAATAAAATTAGCCGAACTGTTCCCTGTATCTTTGAAGAATTGAAAGGCTTATTAATAATTATCCCCTCAGGGGGATGCGCTGAGGGGATTGTCCTTCAGCTCATCTTGGGGACTTAGCAATCCTCGTGAGATAAGCTCGATTCCTAAGCTATTCTGACTACTTCAAGCGGATCGAAAGTTTTCATTACAAACTGAAAATGAACCTGGAACTAGAAATGAACTTCATACTGAAACCGAGTCTCACTGTTGGAATCACTTGAAATGTGACAACAGCAGCTAAACCCCTAACGTAACAATCCCACGAATTACTTCAAGAACTTTGACACTGAGGCAGCAGTTAAATGTAATAATACTAACATTAACATTAACGCCTGTTTTATTTACTGTTCAGTTCAAGCACTGGGCGAAACACACCCAAGACTGCATGAAGGAGATCCAGACTGGCACAGCACAGCCCAAAGCTCACTCGGCCACGCCCTTATGAGACAGCGCCATGCTCTCCAGCATACGTATTGCATGACTTCCCTTATCTTGATAACTGGATAACTTTTCCGTGCTATCATTGCTGTGACGTTGTATGTAAGTTAAGTGCTGTGTATGTTTTTTTGACCTGATCACAGGAAAACGTTGGGGTTGATCAAAATTAGTGTTTATCGTTTATGGTCATTAACGATTATGCGTTGATGTATGTACAATTGTTTCCTGCGATAAGATGTTTAGGAATATAGCGGTGTCTGTAATGTCATCGACGTGTTCTGCAGTGTAATTTTATTCTATGTAATTTCAGTGGTACAGTTTATCAGTATCTTAATGGAAATGAGCAGACCGTAATTAAATTTCATCTTTAACAGAACGAGAGAGCGGTAACGAAAGATCGACGGTGTCATTACAACCATTAAGCTCGAACAGCGCCGTTAATTTTATGCTACGTCAGAGTTGATACAGTTGATGTAATCATATACTTCGCTGAGGAAACTGGCCATAATGTACTGTAACTTTGTTACTAACATAGCAGTGTATAAAAATTGTAGGCCTCTCCCGCTATCATTTTATCAATACGTGCGACAGGAAACCATCAAAGCAATTTGATGATGGACGAACACACTATGTGAGAGTGCTTGCTATGGGAGAGTGCTTGCTATGTGAGAGTGCTTGCTATGTGAGAGTGCTTGCTATATGAGAGTGCTATGTGAGAGTGCTGCGTTAATATCGCTCTGTTTTTGGCCGGTGCAGTTTTGTTTTGCGGGGTTGGCTCTCACGAAAGCGACGTATAGTCCAGCCCCTGCGTCGTGTGAGCAGCGAAGCATGCGCCCTCCAGCACGAGCGTATACTTTAAACTCCAAGGCGGTTGCCCTCCTGGGTTCTCGTAAGCAAGGCGTTAGGGCCCTTCACACGATCAGTCAAAGTCAGAAGACAGGGTTAGAAGGCACCCAAATATGAGCAGCGAATGCTGTCATAACTGTGCTCCAAATCCTGGAGTCTGGCCGGAATTCATGGGACTGTCCAGTCGCTTTACTTCCAACACTGTCTTTAGACTTTGATCGTGTGAAAGGGCCCTTAGTGCTTTCTGAGAAGAGATTTCATTAGAAATTTAAGGATCTTTTTACTACTTTTATGATCAAATTTAGATATGCAGTAAATAGATATACAGTAAAATTTTCCATTTTAAGAAAGTGTGTATATATATATGTAAATTCAGCACAACGCTATGCCATGTTTTGTACACTGAAGAGAACCTCATATCGGCGCTCGTATGCCCCTCTAATGAGAGTGAATAATTTTAGCCATCGCCGTGAGTAATCAGAGATAGTATGGAAAAAAATATTAACTAGGCCAGCCTTGATCTTCAAACAATGTGATATACATTTCTATATATTTCTATATAGCTCACAGCATAATGCCTCGGCTTCCTCAAAGTGGCCTTGTACACGTGTCATATCCAGTATAACGTATTACGTATGTAGACCGTACCATCGAGCACCTGTGTCCCGGTGTGACGCTCAATTATACACTGTACGTATGTGATGCATGTAGGTCAACCCTCAGGCGAGCCTCTCTTGATCTGTGCGACTGAGGTTTTTTATTAATTGATAACCTGTATACAGATAGATTTGTAATAATTAGAGAAGTAGCGAATTTTTCCGTTAAGAGTTCGAGAGTCAAAATAATTTATCCAAACTAAATAGGGCAAAAATACGTTTATTCATCGTAAGCTAATTTATGAAATATGTTGATAGCTTTCATATACTCGTTATGGCAATCAAAAATTTTAAGTGCAGAAAAACTGCTCCCATTGTTAATAGAAAGTAAGTCGAGCAGCGCTTCCCCAAAATCGTATGTATTTCCAGGCGTGTTGTGTGGCGAACGCTCCAGTTCCGATCGCCTCCACCCAGCCATTCTGATCTCTATAGTGGCCGATTTATTTTTGTGATCAGACTTCTAAACTTCATTTAACTGTGTGCGAAAAAACTAGCTACGCAGTTATGTACTCGTATGGATGTGTGTATGCGATGGGACTGTATTTACCGCTGTGTGGGAAACTGGCAGCTGCCCTGGGAAACAGCCATTTTATGGTAGACTATTCCTTATAGGTTAGTTAAAAGTCGTTGATATAATCTTGGAATGCGCCTGTGAACAGAGAAACAAACACCACCCCAGGCGGGGGAAGAAGTGTCAGCCCCCCCTCCCCCATTCGATGTGACTGGAAGCGCCTGGAACGGCAATTGCTACAGTGCGTGTGTGTCGTAAACAGTCGAGTCTCTTCGGTGGAGTTCGACTGTTTTTATAGCGCTTGTGACTGGAGACGAGTGTTCTTCTCTCTCTTCCAAACGGTCTTGTGGCACAGGATTGTCTTATTTTCACTCGAGCTGCGGGATATTTTCTTTACATTTTGATACAGAGGTATTTTTACTATTCCAATGCTGCTCAAGGTATGTACAGCAGTACTTTCCCAACACTGGAGATGGCACTGACCGCGGGAAAAGAATTTATGAGCCATATTAAGCAATAACACGAATAACATATTTTGAAGTACACCTTAACATTTTAGATTTGTGTATTGTATTTACTCACTACTGAAATAGCCTAATGGGGCCGAGGGGGTAAAACGGGAACTAATATAGATATGGTAAATATGTACACGCATCTATAAACAGTATAAATGTATTTTACGGAGTTAAAAGATACGCGCCTCATATGAGACGAAATCAAACGACTTATACGTGATATCTACGCAAAATGTAAACAACGACTTCCGTGATGTATCCGTATCAGTTGGTATCAGTATTATGTATCCGTGATACCAATTAACCATAAAACAGTTCTACAGATGGAATAGATATACGTGGTAGAATAGTACGGTATCTTAGATACTTAAAGTTATTCATATTTAAAGTCGAAGTGCACAGTTTTCGTGGACGTAGTTCAGGGTCGGCAGGTTATGTTGCATTTGAGTAGTACATCAAAATTGTACCTTTTTTAATCTGTTATTTGCATCAGAAAATGCTGTGGACTTGAAGCAGCGCCATCTCAGGCCTACGTTACACGCCAGGGAGACTCTCCTGTATTTTTCCCTAAGGACGTTGCTCAGAGTTGAGTGGACTTGTTTTTATCAAGAACGCCGTGTTATTTCGGACCTCCGACCGAACGTTCTCGAAGCTAATCGCTCCATGTGAGTGGCCAGAAAATCCTCTAGTGTGCACCCATGACATCACTAATTCGCTTACGAATATACTGGAAAACATCGCGTGTCTTGAGCAACAACTTAGTCAGGTCAAAAGCGAATCCTATCTGGGTTATTGAATTATTTCTGGAAAATTGTCTACCTGTTTGTCTCCAGTCAAGGCTTGCCTATTTGTCTCCAGTGAGGAGCTAGCTTGTTTGCCTCTAATGAGGGGTGTGCCTGTTTGTCTCCAGTGATGGGCTTACCTGTTTGTCTCCAGTCAAGGCTTGCCTATTTGTCTCCAGTGATGGGCTTGCCTGTTTGTCTCTAATGAGGGGTGTGCCTGTTTGTCTCCAGTGATGGGCTTGCCTGTTTGTCTCCAGTGATGGGCTTGCCTATTTGTCTCCAGTGATGGGCTTGCCTGTTTGTCTCCAGTCAAGGCTTGCCTGTTTGTCTCCAGTGAGGGGCTTGCCTGTTTGTCTCCAGTGATAAACTTGCTTGCTTGTCTTCAGTTTGGCTTTTGTTTTTCCCCGAAAACATTTATTTATGGATGGAACGAAGGAGTAGAAAGCTTCGCTGAAGGAGCAGAAGGGTTCTCAGCCTCCGAGTTATGGGACCAGCTGGGAAAATACAAGGTAACAGAAAAACGAGAACTTATGAAAAAAAACAGTAAAAATAAAAGAATCTAGCTAAAAGTTTCTATTGACAACAATTGAGCCACTGCAAGTTGCCTCTCAACAAAGAGTAATCCAAATTATCGATGTTTGAAAATTAGGTCCTGTACATGTCGTCTTCCTCCACGCATACATCCTTCCAGTCTGCTCTGGAGGTGCCTTTGTCTGTCACGTCTCAGCTGGGACGCCATGAAGGTAGTGACGACGGGTGTAGGAACGACCAATGGAGACAGGTACGTTCAGGCTGGACTGAACATTGGGAGAAATAAGGGAGTGATGCACCCAAGTGCATATGGGATCATGTCCCTGAATGCATCATGGGTGGCCCTGGGTGCACCCAAATGCATTTAGGATCATGTCCCTAAGTGCATGAGATCATGCGTTGGAGGGTGTAGTGTCGTGCGGGTAAGCGCGTAAATATAATGGGGGAAGTGTAAATTTACACACAACGCAGAGCATAAATTCTTCTTTTCCAGGTGTACCCATTTTCGGACGAGTGAAAATGCAACTGAGTGCTTGATTTGACTCGCTCATTTGTTGTGCTCAGGGGAGACTTGAACTGCCCAGACTTTACAGCAGGAACTAGAAGCGGTAATAGCGGTCTTGGCTTTGGAGGTAGTCATGCTTTAGGCGATGCTTTTAGTAACTATTATAATTTTATATCATCAATAGTGTTACGATTATTTATTGCGAGGTATTAAGTCAACGTTTCAAAAATGTGTCTCGATGGATTTGTATTTAATTTTCCTGATGAATTAAGTGCAATGATACTTGCTTCTATATCATCGGGCATTCGTTGTTTTGATTCTCATTTTTTTAATTAAGGTGTACAGGGACGCTGTAATTATAATCTTCTAAGAGTCTTTTGTTAGCATTGTTTTATTTTGGTCGGTTAGTTTACTTTTTATACTTTTAGAAATTAGTCTTCAACCTTTTGTACATTTTTGTCTGTGTGTTGTTGATTTTTCTTGACTTATTATTAAATACTATAAACTTGAGTATGAATCTTTGGCAGGATTTTGTGACGGTATGAAGGTCATGAAAACTTTCCGGTCGTTCTGCGTCCGTACGTTGAAAACGAGTTTACAAAATCAGGGAGCAAGAGTAGCCCCATGGCCCCGTTAGGGGCGACATCTTCGGCTTACATATGTGCCTGCATTTTTGCAGCAGTTACATATGTGCCGGTATGTGTACTGCAGCCCTGCAACCAGACGTTTTATTAAAAACTTCTCCCAACTCCAGAGGCTCTCAGAGACGCACGTTAGCTGTGTGCTCGGCTCACAGTACAAAGCTAAACCGTGATTGTCCTGTCATCACTGGAAAATATTAGTTGTTCTGCCTTCGCTAGAAAATATCAGTGACTACCTGAACCCCGAAAATAAAGTCTACTTCGAAAAACCTTTTAGACGTGAGTAATAATTATTATTTTTCATGAAACTAGTACACTAGGTGCTGTTGTAATATTGACAGGCAGTGCATCGATCTAGCCGACGTGCCAGCGTTTCTCAACCTTTTTACCCTTGCGTAACCTTCCCGATTGCTAGGAAAATTAGTAAAACAGGATGATGTCCATATTTTAATAAACAACAACCAAGAATATAACGTGCTTAGTGATATTACGCATATGGAATTGAATAAAAATTCGTGCATTAGCACAAATATATTCGCGCTGTCGGCAGCGTAAGGGTTCAGGAACGCCGCCGTCGAGTGTGGTACAGGTGTTCGAGTGGCCTAATGAAGGTCGGTGAGCTGCTAATTAGTGTTCATCGTAATGCGGCTGCTAGTGTTAACATCGCTGTTCGTCGTCAGTTGGTTGTGGTGTTGTGCCGCGTTCCATGAGGACAGCGCACGTCGTATGTGCGTAGGGACGTAAGTTTGGGGGGCGCAGCCTAGGGTACTGTGAAATGAAAAAAATATGTGAAATCTGAATGGAAATTGATCAATTACGCTCAACTCGCAGAAAACATTTTTTTGGCAGTGACATATTTAATTCCATTTCATTCGTTTTCCAGACCACTATTTTTTACCGTGAACTTTTTTCTTTGCAATTAGCCAGTCTTTTCTTACCGTAATCATCTACAGTAATTGCCAACTATCAAAACATATTTAATCATTCACTCGCTCGGCAACGAGTTGCGAGTCGAAAGCTCGTGCATTCGCGACTCAACCCCTCATCTTCTCCACATCTTGTGTGGGTAAACTAATTCCCTTCTCCTTATCTCCTCATTATCTTGCAGGGATAAACTGGTCCCCTCCTCCTTATCTTCTCCTTATCTTGCAGGGATAATCTAATTCCTTTCTCCTTATCTTGCATGAATAAACTGATCCCCTTCTCTTTATCTTGCAGAAATAAACTGAGCCCCTTCTCCTTATCTTCTCCTTATCTTGCAGGGATAAACTGATCCCCTTCTCTTTATCTTGCAGAGATAAACTGATTGCCTTCTCCTTATCTTCTCCTTATCTTGCAGGGATAAACTAAGTCCATCTCGGCACCTCTAATTTGTGGCACTTATGCCGCTTAGAGTACCGAGGGGAAATAACATTCTTTTGTGCCAACTCCACAAACCGACTGCAGAGTCAGCAGTAGTTGTTGAAGAAATTCGTTGTGATTGTAGCATTCATAGTAGGAATACCGCGAGTAATTTTCGTGTTGCGTTGTTGAGTCTTCAAGAAAAGAGGCCGATGTACCCACATCTCGCCCGATGGTTTCCATTGCTCATTCCTCCTTCGTATTAAATCCTTTCGTCTGCCCTCGTGGAGAGCGCAATCTGTATAAATGTCGGAGTTTAAATGTTTAAATTCCTGTCCGTTGTTAGCGAGGAACGTCATTAGCGCTCGGCGCTCTTGTGAAAATCGACTCCGGAGTTCACGCTCCGGCGACTGCGTTTGACCATTTCCCCCCAGTTGGCAGACCCCAGTTTGTCCACGGGGTCTCCACTACAGTCAGTTTACAATCCTGTAACAGACCCAGTTTGTCCGCGGAGTGTCCACTAGTCAGTTTACAGTCCTGTGGATTCTCCACTACAGTCAGTTTACAGTCGTGTAACAGACCCTGATTGATTTATTTAGTGTCAGTAACCAAGTATCTTGTACCTTTGTGCAGCCAAGACTGTTTAAAATCTATGCCTTGTTAGTTAAAAGCGTGCGGCACTTGTTGGGGCAATCAATTGCGCTTCCAACCGTCCCTGTAGGCCAGCGTGTGTGCAATATTATCTATTAAAAATTATTTATTCTCTCTCTGGTTCACTAGAGAAGCCAAAGGGAGCGTCATTTGCTAAACTAACCCTCGCTTCCACGCGAGAGAATATGTACAGACGGTGTCTAGCTCAAAAATGTCTATCTCACTTTAGAAAAGAAATTATGAACATGTCTTCATGAACATGTACAGTATAGTGACTGAGGCATAGCCCAGCAATTCTACATTTAACAAGACCAATTAAGTTGAATGGATTTAGAATTAGGTGAATTGTATTGATTTTCTAGAGTGAAACATGCGTATGTGTGAGACACCCTTCACGTTGAATGTAGGAAACACTTCAGAACTTTATTTCAGAAGTGTTCAACTCTTGAACTAAGCACCCGGTGTTCATCTACGCAATATGCAGAGTTTCTAAATGAAGAAAAAAACGTGAATGATTTTAAATTGGAATTACGGTTTTCACCTTTGGAACTTTCGAAAAAACTGCAACTGGCCTTCACCTTCGAGTGTTTGTGTTAAGATAAGATACGTAATTTTGTGGTGCTATCATTTGTTTCTTTTTAATGTCGCTGAACTTGCTCACAGGGTTTGCTCACACTCAAAGGACTTGCTGAAAGGTGAAGGTTTTAGAATTCAGGCGCCCGTATTGTAGACCGTCATTCGAATGTTCGAAAATACAATGTTCATTGACTTCCCGGTCCTGTCAATATTGTACTTGAATGGCCCAGTACCTATTTAGTGAAGTAGCGTGAATAATTCCAAGTCACTTTAACCTGGGTGCAATTTCCACGCAATATAATGTTAATGAATCAAAATGCGACTTTTGGCACCGTATAATACGAGTCATTTGCTGTAGGTTTGCTGTAGCGTTCTATGTGTAAATTTCATCGTGTTCATGTTCGCTGTAGCGTCATACCCGTCAATCTCGTGATGTCACGTAGATTTAAATCCGTAGACTATTTTGTTTAGCCGGTACGCCTCAGTCTAGCAACGTGACTGAGCGTCCCAGTCTTTTTTTACCGGGGTGTTTATAGATATCTGAAAGGATTCTTGATTTTGGCCGCCCAACCTGAGGTAAATATCGCCGTCGGATTGTTGATTATCGTCGACGGAGCGGTGAAAATATCAGATTGGATTAATAACTTCCACTTAAAAAGAGGTAACCGTTAAAGAGTTCCACTTCGTTCCTTTTTTTCCTTATGTTTCCTACTCATCTTGGTCTCATTACAGAAGGTGAATATTCCCTCCAATACCGACTACACAAAATTGTTGTTTTGGAGCTCAATATCCATGTTTTTTTATCGGGTCCATCGTTTCTTCATACTAATTAGCGACTATTGAAAGGCACACATGATGCACCCTTGTAAAGGATGTTATCCAATTTAATATTCATCATGCCTAAAAAAACGTTTTAGTTGTTTTTAACTCTGTCTCATTTGAGCGCTTAAGAATCCAACATTATTTTTTACTCCTAGTATTGGTGGTCAATGCTTCACTTTCTGGAAGAGCAATTGAAAGGAGAAGAAAGAAAGAAAATTAGAACTTGATCTTCCTTAATTAATGAACACATTCTGCCTCTGAAAACAGCAGTCCACAGGACACGACATAAGTCGCTCTTAACCCTCTGGCCAACGATCATTATGTTACCAAGCCATAGTTTTCTATTTGTAAGAGCATGAACGTTATGTTAGTGTGGTAAAGCACTTCTACAGGATGGAATTTTAAGAATATTTGACTGTAATTTGATTGCAAATGAGGCTTGGAAAGCGTGTCTCGTTGCACGCATACTGGCAATCCTTATGTACATACTTGAACTATTTTCTTGCCTGCAGAAGTTGTCAGTCGGCGGCTTACAGCCGGCTTTGTGATGAAATATTAACGAGCGCCGTCCGATTGAGACTTTCAACAAAATGACATTTTTTAGCCCGCCTCTAATTGTGTTAGGTGTCTACAAGTCCCAACTCATATACAGCATTGTTTCAAGCCAGGAAGCTAATGCAATCGTATTTACTTGCGAGGTGAAAATGAACAGCATTTAGACAGGAACTTCAGTGTAACCATGAAAGTAACCTGACTTGTGAAGGCTTGCTCACGTTGTCTCAACTCAGTGGTGTGTTAGGTTGTTGTGTACCTGGCAGAGTACTGTTATCATCTGTTTTGTTTCTGATGTTTCATCGAATGTGATTTGGAGTTTAGGCAATAGTTTTTCTGTAATGTCCACCTGAAAACTGTTAGTTCATTAGGACCTATTGGGGGTTCAATCAATGAGAAAGTGTCTACTTGTGTGAGCCCATAGATATGTATCGCCACTATGACATAAGAACACTTTGAAAAATTGTGACTAACTGTGAGTGGAAGGTGGGAATGCTAACCAAAAACGCAACCTGCGGAAAATATTTTTGTAAAACTGTAAAAACTTCACTGCGAATTTCAGTATTGAGTGGTGCTCATTTTGAGGTGTGTTCGTTCTTTAGACTTAATTAATTTATTAAACTTTATTCTGTGTGATGTTTCTGACTTTGAGTGAGCCAAATAAGAAATTGTATAGGCATCTGCATTTATACTCTAGTTCACTCGAGTAGATTTTACATACCTTCTAATTAAATTTCATACGTGTTTTTCGCAAATTAATTTATCCCTTATAAATCAACCATCTGCATTTTTCGACTACGCAAGCAAATATAGTCAAACGATCGGTAAGTATTCTAATGTATTATTGAAGTGTCGGAATTTTGAATAATAATGTCACTTGTAAATAAATTTTCGGTTGGTAAATTGGTAAAATAATTGCTACTTAGCAAGTTTTACACATTCCAACACGAGTGATGCTTCGATACGCAGCTTCCGACAGCATTTACTCCCTTCTACACCATAGCTAAAATGCAAGGCTGCTACTCTATTTTTAATGTTATTTATTCCCTAAAAGATTATGCATTGATGTTTTAGAACGAAATTTGGGATGTAACTCGCTGTAGAGGCATTACAAAAACATCTTAAGCAGGTTGTAAAAAATCAGTTATTTCATTTAGACTTTCGTCTAAATAAAAACCTGAGAGCGCTTCCAGTACACTTGAAGTCAATTTTTTCAAAGAAAAACTCAACGCACCTAAATTTTGCAAAAAAAGAAAGCATATTGGATTTTGTTATTTGGTCGAAGAATGAGAGGATGAGGGTTACTGGGTCATTGTTCTGGATCGAAACTGAATCAAATGCAATCCACGTTATCGATAGGTGTATGATGACAAACGATTCTAAAAAATATGTATCTATAGTACATAGTTATGTTGTGCAATTATATATAAGTGCATATATATGCATTCATTAAAAGGTATTAACATTAATCAGAGGGCAATCATATCATGTTTATTATTTTAATTTTAATTCATATATACCATCCAAAATCTATTTACTCAAACGTTTTTTAGCTTTTCATTGACTGCTTGAATTTCAAAATATTTCATTACGTACAGAATGCCATGTTTATTATGCCATGAGAGTGCCAATGCTATGTTGAACTCAACCTTGGAAATTTCTTCAAACATCAGGGTTTATGATTAAGTACATATCATGCGCCTATACGTTGCTCCGCTTCGGCAGTAATTAGTTTGTTATACTTCCAGATTATCTCTACCTATCAATGAAATAGTTGTTGTGTGAGAGGAATTTAATGTTTCACCAAATAAGAAATTTTCACTTCGTTTGATCTTGAGGTTTAAAATTGATTGCAAAACTGTATATGACTGAACAGTAAATCTTGCTATTTATGAAAAACTGAACAACTATGGCTCTTCGACTTATTTGTATGAATTTTGCCATTATGTTAGTAAAACCTGCGAGCCCATATGCCAAGAGGGTGTGTACTGCATACTTGCACTTTAAAGGAAGATAAAAATCCGTTATGCATAAGCTTCAACCTATTTGTCAAAGTTATTGAATTAATTTATGCTTTTTCAAATTCGTTCGTCAGGGCATGAAATAAAAGTCGTAAGGAATTTATTTATACGTATACTGTAGCTCCAATGCAGCAATAGCTCTAGTCTGTGCTAAATCACAGTCAAGCGTGGATGTAGTTATAAACTAAATCGTGATGTAAACAAAAGTCGCCACTCGCCCGTGCAACACTAGCGCCTGTTGTCGCAGCAAGTGCAAGCTTACATTGATTTGGTTAGTCAAGATAGGTTTCTATTCTCTATTTTGCAGGATACAAAATCAATTAAATTTGAGCTTTTAATCTGGTTATTCTTAGGTTGACTTCAGAATAAATTAAAATGGGTAAGAGAAAGCACGAGAAAACTGAAGAAGAACGACAAGAGGAAGAGCAATATTTGAAGAAGCCTGCTCCTCACACGGTCATTAAACACCAAATTGAGCAGCAGAAAAGGCTTATTGTCGTTCTTGAGAGAGCGAACCTTGAAGTCGTCAAGGTAAGAAACTTTTGGAAATTCATTTGGGCATTGAGAGTTGTTAGTTGACTGGTTTATGCCCATTATAACGAAGGTTAGGGCTTCATGCATAGCCTGTCTTGATTGATTCATTCATTAGTTATAGCGTTCAATTTTAGACTGTTGGACTGTATGTTTTTAAAATATAAAAATAAATTTTAGTGTAATAAGTATGCAGTAATATAAAATCCAGTTTACTCCACTAATAAACTGTATTCCTGTATGTTTTAGGCAGCTTAGTTTAGCTTTATAAGAATAAATTTGATTCAAGCATGGGTAAAATGTGCATTTTACAAATATTTTTCACATCACCTCAGCCTCCTGAGTGAGGCATACTATTCATCGTCCACACTTCATTTTGGTATCATTAGATGGGATTTTTTTCTGAGTTAGGGAAATGTGTTTTAAGAAATTGAATTAGATGGAAACATTTAAAAGTTTATATTGTGTAACATGTCTACTTCTCTTGTGCTTCCTCCCAGTTAGGTTAGGGTTGGATAGGTTTGTTTTCATAATTGTAAGGGTGTCAAATCTCAATTGATGTTTAGGAACATGTGACTTGAATTTTTGTAGACTTTGCAGTGCAGTTACTTGGGTTTTTTATGTAAATACTTCAAATCTCTTTACATATATTTTTAAACCTTGGAAAAATTAATTTTCTCAGCTTGGAAAAGATTTTTTTAATGATTCTAATATGAAGGCTGTATTATGAATAAAATGTACTTTACATAACACTAACAATGTAAATATTAACCATAATATGTGTAAAATAGTTGAAAGAATGATTAACATCAACTTTGCTGTAGTAAATTCCTAGAGCTTCCTGTCATATTCATCATATAGCCATTATTTTGATGTCATTTGATAGGAATTGTTTTTCTGAGTTAAAGAAACTTATTTTTTGAATGGTTTGTAACAAAGAAAAATTAACTTACAGTTTAGAGCCTGTGTACTGCTTGTATGTTCCTTTCCTGTTATGTTATATTCAATTAGGATGGATTGAAATATCATTTTTTGTATTAATTTGATATAGCAATATGTGATAATACTGGTTATCTGAATGTGTAAAAATAGAGTTTGCATCATAAGGTTTTATTAGTATGGGAACATATTGAAAACTTTCAATACAACTTTTTCCATGCTTCCTAACCTTTTGACAGTAAGGTTTCTGTTACTCAATTCCTTTCCAATGACACCTAATTGAAGTGAATAGGGTGCTCTGTGCAGTTGGCTGCAGTAATATAAAAATTAACAAAAAGTCCTATTTTATTGAAAATTAGCATAAGACCAAATGCATTGCTAAGATTTCTTCAAGGATGCTCTCAATTGAGTAGTTTAATTTGAATTGTTCGTGTAGTAAAATGTTTTTTGGGAAGTGTGAAATAGAGTGTGATGATCTCCCAAGCATGAGAGTAGGTTTAATGATAAACTGGCTTTTAAAGGATGCCCTTCCTCCTTTTGGTTCAGTATTTTATGATGTGACCCAGAGTGTTGGAATATCACTCTGATAGTGATATCCTTAGAATTTTCTTAATTAACCCATCGGATTTAGAGACATGAAGTTTAGAGCCAAATGTAGTTTCAGAAATTGACGAGTGTTTACATGGAGCTTGCTTTGCTGAACCCAGTGGCTTACATATCTGTGCCTAATGAATATAGGAGAGGAGAAGGATTAGTTATAAAAGATTTTCAAGTTTGTGTTTCACTGTTTGTAAAAATTTCTGCAGGCTCATGGTTTAATTTTTTCTCAAGTTTTTCTTTGAGCAGAATTATTGAGTCTTTAATTTAATTATCAATAATGGAAGAACTATTTCTAAGGTCATCAGTAGTTAAATGTTAATTATGATTATTCCATACTATTTTAGTTTTGGAGTAGCAAACCTATTGTAAAATGCCCCTCAAGAGGCATAGGATAGGCAATAAGGTTAGGTTAGTTAAGCTTATCTATCTTATGATGCTATGGGGACTAACATTCTTTGAGAGACAATCTTTGGTTGCCTTAGCTTAACTAGGCCTGCCAAACTTCTATCTTTCATATCCATTTTGCTTTTTTTCCATTTTCATGCCTTTTTCACAGATAATTATTCTTATCTTTTTTTTTCTTAACATATCCTTTCTATGCACAGGGGATCATGTGTGGGAGCACACATTGTGCATAGATTCCCATTTCTCCATAGTTACAGATCCCTTCTCTTTTGATGTAAAATAGTCTAAGTTACAAAAGTGTTGCTACTTCTACTACAATTGTGTGATGTGTGTTGACTAGAGGAAATTTACAAGCTGTTATTAAAGCCCTGGCTGTTGTTGGCCCTGATTCCAAAGAGTTGGTGGGTATAAGTATTACTAGCAATTCCTTTGAGCTTTTTAAAAGTTTAAAAATCTTGGATGCTTTTGCTAAAATAAATTTTTTTGTTATGTGAAAAAGAACCTTGATCATAAACTTTTGTACACTGATGCCTAGGCATGCTGCTGCCAGTAAATAATAAAAGTGCTGTAACAATATTCAAGTTTGTGAACAAACTTGAAGAGATCCTGAGCTGCTCATTTGCAATTTCTTCTACCTTGTCTTACACTTTTTGTTAGTTAAATTAATAATAGTTTTAAGCAAACATTATGCTGAAACTGGTCACTATCATAAATGAAATGCTGAGTTGCAAATTTCTATCTTATTTTAATGAAAGAATGGTTTCTACAGATGTGACCAGGTTTAAACTTCACAAACATTTGCCACATTAAGCTTAGTATTTGAACTTTAGCCTGGTTAATAATAATGTCATCAGGAACAAAAATATCAGTAGGATGAATAGTTTATGGAGATTTGGGAAATATTTCATAGTTAAACTTGGCAACCAAGCCACCAAAATTGGCACATTAGATGCATGGGTATGCTGAGCTCAGCAAACTAGGAGAAAGAAGCAGTTTTGCTTTTTATAGGTGTAATAACTGTGGAGTGCATGAAGGGATCTAGTAATTTATGGTGATCTATTTCTGAATGCTTGACAGTAATAGTATTCTGTACTGAGAATAGGTACTGTTCATTGGCTGGTATTACCATTTCATGCTAGGCAGTTTGCTGCTGATAAATTGTGCATAATCCTGTACAGCATATAAATTTCAAGTTACTGCTTAGCACAAACTTTAACCAAAATACAGTAATTTGAGCATCATTTGCAAGATGTATTTTAGGCCCAATATATCCCTTGTTTGCAGTAAGATTTTTTTAATTAACTCGTAAATCCCTAGAAATTACTATCAATAGTGAATTATAGATCTTTTTGTCTTCAATGAGCAACTAACCTGCCTTCCTTTAAGCAAAAAATGTTACCCCCCTTAGCATGAGCTCAGTTGCTATGATTACACTCCGATCATTTGGTATGTTGGTTAAATTTTTGTTGCTGAAAAAAATAAGTACCTTGTGTTTTTTATGTGTTCATACTGATTTTTCATAGTATTAATTCCATCAAGGCATTGGATAGACTGAAGGCAATAGGGTTAGAATAGATAGGTTTGTCTGTCCTATACTATGGGAACCAACATCCCTGGAAAGATGCTGTCAGGGTACCTTAGCTTTAGCTAAGCCTTCTGGACGTTATAATAAATATGTGAGCCTACCAGACTTGTCTTTCATGTTTACTATTCTCCCTTCATTTTCAGGCCTTCTCTGAATATTCTTCATCTTTACTTTGTGTTGCTTCTTCACTTGCTGTTTTTATGTGCATGGGAATTTTGTGTGGAAACAAAGTTAACAAACTTGTGCATAGATTCCACATATTTAACAGTCTATACTGAATGGTCCCTTTTTTAACTCTTTTTAGATCACATTTTATGTGGTTTGAGAGTTTTATCCTAATTATCAATCTAATCTAATGTTTCAAAGAATTGAGCAATGTGATCTTTTGCCTTAAATTTTTTCCCATATTTGTACTGCTAATCCATAACTGGATGCTAGATGGATCATTTTTTATCTGGTATAGGTTACTTTATTAGTTCATATCCAAATACTCAATCTTAATGCCATCTTACTTCAGAACCAAGTTGATTGTGTTATTTTAGCAAATTCATATTTTAATCCCCTTCAGTCAGGAAAGCATTTTGAGCTGCTGAACTGCGACCACCATATGGGCCTCATCCGTAAATACAAGAAGGACTTGGCCGATTGCCGGCCCGACATTCTGCACCAGTGCCTGCTCATGCTGCAAGACTCACCTCTAAACCAGGCTGGTCTGTTACAGGTCGGTATTGGCTTACATGTTTTACCTTTTTAATTTACTAGAGTAAGAAATGCCCAGGTAAATCTTGTAAAAGTTAAATTATTGAAAACTTGCGCCTAAGATTTTTGTATAACCTCAGCCCTGTCATTTATCATGCTAAAACATTGTTCACTAATTCAGCAATCTACTTTTTGATGTCTGTTGATGCCATCTTCTCTCTGGGTTAATTAAAATATATATAAATAAACTTCACCGTGCACAAGAGCTCTCATCTGATTACTTTTTTAAAATATAAAGACTTGAACAGTTTAAGTGGATGATCATTTGTAACATACACCTGATGTAAACATCTTGTTGTTTTTTTAATTGTCATCCATTTGTGCTGGAGGAGTATTATTTAAAGGATTTACTGTGTTATAAAATTGAATACATTTATGTTACTAATTTTGTCACCATGGGATGCAAAGTATTTTGTAAAATGTAAATGCTAATTCTCTATTTATGTTTATATTTTATTCTCCAATTAATCTGTGCCATTCAGTGTTATTTTATTTCTTGTTTGTTTTTTGACTCTCCAATTATTTGTTTGTTTACTCCCTAGGGTGTATGGGATAGGTAATAGGCAATAAGGTTAGGTTATTTAGGTTTATCTTTCCTGTGTAAACTGGATCTCAAGGGGGACACAGTTAGGTTACCTCAGCTTTAGGTAAGCCTTTGAGATTTCTTTCTTTAATTCTCACTTTGCGTCTTTCCTTTTTTAATGTTTTTTTTGTTTAGTTTTATTTAGCCTTTCTTACTCTTCCTTCTTAACTTGCTGTTTCTATGCACAGGAAATCCTGTGAGGAAACGCACTTGCGCATAAATTCCACGTTTTTTTTAGTTTAAAACTAAATGGTCCCTTCTTTTTGCTCTTCTTTGGATTGCAATTCATGCGAGTAGGGGGCTTTAAACTAACTAGTAATCAAATCATTCATGTATGTTACATTTTTTAATAATTATCAGTGATGTATAGTTGCTCTGCTTTTTGGTTATCTGCACGTCAATGTTTAAAACATGCCATCTCTGTTTCAGGTCTTCATTCACACAGAGAAGAACGTGCTCATTGAAATTGACCCTCAGTGTAGAATTCCTCGTACTTTCAAAAGATTTGCTGGCCTGATGGGTGAGTGTGATCCTGGGAATGATACTTTTGCTATAATAAAGTGTTGCTCTTTGTCCTGTGAGCCTGCCAGTGTTTATAATATGCTATTGGTATTTCTTTTGTAGCAAAGGTTGCTGTATTTTTGAAAAGCTTTTAATATTTTTCATTAAAACTTTTAATGTATTTTCAGAAAGTAATGCCAATTTTTCCAAATGCATTCAATTTTTGTTTTGAAACATTAGAAACATTTATGTATCACAAGTAATTTACATCAGATACAGGTTTACCAATCAAATGAGGAATGATGAAGAACCGGGATCAGGATATATACCACATGTGGGCCCGAATAAGCTATGAGGTTTCTAGGGCAACCTATATAGAAATGAAGGCATTCAATTTACAGGACATCAATGATAAATAACAAAAAAGGCTCAAGGTTACACTCGGGTATGTAAGTTACAATAACTGAATTCATTAGGTATGGTTTGAAAAACTTTTCACCATTTTTTTCAATTGCTTTCAACATTTTTAGTGGACTGGATATGGGATACAAGTAGGCACAGGGCAAAATTAATGGGATTTTGTGAAGTTGGTCATTGAAGTCAAAATCAAGAAAGGAACTTGTAGGCAATGCGAGGAATATGATTTCTACTCTTTAGGGTATGACTTTATTTCAGTCAGAGATTTACGAGTGTTTTTTGTAGTGCAACTTGTATGTACTGTAAATGCTCAAGTAGGTGGGTAAATTTCAATCTGATCAGGCAAGGAATTGAGGGTAATTTTCTGAGGTCAATTTATGTGTCTGATTAGTGTTCATAGATTAAAGTAAAGTGATTCCTTAGCGTGTATTCAAAATGAGTTAATGTGGTGTCAGTTTTGTGTCGCTTATATTTAGGTTCTGGAAATAGCAGACATGAAGAGGCATTGAAGTATGTCGAAGATAAAATGGACATTTAGGTTAGAAGTGTCAGTAAAATGTGGTGAGTAATGAATAAAGAGGTGTCATTCATGCAATACCGAGTGGTGACAAAAGTCTCTATACCTTTGTGCCTACTGGGATGACTTGCCATCTATTTTAAAATTTCATCACCTGCCTCTTCACGACATATTTTGGAGGCAGTTCGGGCACCATGTACCAGGCCACACTGGTGTGCCACCTCGTTAGGAATATTGTGTTTGATCTTAAGATCTGAAAAGACGTATTCGACTCGGAAAACCGAACCCGGCACCTACTAACTAGAAAGTAAACACACCACCACATACGGTACTTAAGCCACGACACGCTCACAAGCAATTTTTGAGGACGCTGTAAATTTTCTTCTTTTTTAATCTTGTGTCCTATCACAACTGAATTATTTTCCAATGACTGCATTAAGCTTTATACAAAAACTAGGAGTATCATGAAAGGGGACCGCTTAACATCGCTGGTTTTTGTAGGGTTGGTCCATTTCTATTAATTTCCAGCACGCTGTCAGCATTCCATTTGCTATGTACAGTTCAGCTGCTGCAGCGGCTGAGCGTGAAGTCGTCAGAAACAAACAAGAAGCTGCTGAAGGTGATCAAGAACCCTGTGACAGACCACCTCCCCGTGGGGTGTCGTAAGATAGGCACTTCCTTCGAGAGCCCCTGCATACCGCCGTCGCAGCTGGTACCTGACGATGACAGGCCCCTTGTGATAGTGGTGGGGGCCATGGCCCATGGCAAGGTAAGGCCTTAGCTGCTGTTGGTCCTGCGCTGCCCAGCCTACCAGACTCAACACGCTCTATAATTGCAGGCGATTTTCCACGCATGACGTACTTGCCTGTTCTAAGCACGTTTTGATTTTATTTTCAAATTTTCTGTTTCAGATATTCGAAATACGTGCTCCTGCGTCGTAAACACAAATTTCATACGCACAAAATGTTCAACATTAATCAAAACAATCAAATGATGCCCAAAATAAGTACGTCGTGCCGATGATCGCCTTCACTTGTAAGAGATAGTTCAGGATAGCCTATAAACAGGATATAATTAATCCCACTTTGTTTCTTGATCTTGTAACCACTGTAGCATTAATTCTGTAATTATTTCTGCATTGCAATGTTCAACCATACTCATGTGATGATAAAGAGCAACACGCGTTTACAAGCTTGTGCAAGTAGTCTGACCCCATCAGGATTCTGAGAGAATTTTGCAGTTATTGAAAGTTCATCATTTAATTGTTCAGTATGAAAAATTGTGACTACATGATAATTTGAGTAGTAAAGGTTTACATGAGGAAATTTATATGCATCTACTAGTTCACTATACTTTTATTTCATAGTATAAAAATGGCCAATGGGGAAAGTATTGGATCTACTGGACCGAATTGGTGATAAGTATTTACCATGGTCGACCAAGGGTTGCTGATCTTTAATTTTCTTTTGTGCAAAGACAAAGGGACTGAATATGAACAGGAGTTTAATAGTTCCGAGTTTGAAGGATCTATGTTTAGTTACGCTGCTTGGACTATGGGTTCATTACTTTTAAATGAACCTTGTGTAATATCAGTG
The DNA here is from genome assembly GCA_014899125.1 of Orchestia grillus. Taxonomy (NCBI): domain Eukaryota; kingdom Metazoa; phylum Arthropoda; class Malacostraca; order Amphipoda; family Talitridae; genus Orchestia; species Orchestia grillus. Next base: position 29,997 of record VOMN01011992.1, read on the forward strand.
ACATAATGATCAGATTCATGCAAGTGTGACTGTTCGAAGTCGATTCAGTTGCATTTGGAGTCCATTCACCCTCTAGGGTGTGAATTGAATTCTCGCAGTAATGTAACCTTTGCCTTGTTTGGCATCATGTGCGTTGGAACTAGTGTTCGAACTAAAAGTAAACATGACAGGAACTGCTGGAGCAGATGCTTCATGCGTTACCAAATATTGAAATGCGAAATTAAGCCTATAAAGGTATGGAAAGAGGCAAACCAGCGTAGGACCTAAGAGAAGGACCAGGCGTTTAAGGGGCAACCGTGCAATGGGAAAAAGTCCTCGTGCTTCAAACAAGGAAAGAATCATGTTCGCGACCTACTAAAGATTTTCACTTCGTGTGCAGGTGGAGGCAGATTACATCGAGGAATCGTTCGCCATCTCACAGTATCATCTGTCGGGCGCTTTGGCGTGCGCCAAAATCTGCGGGGCGTTTGAACAGAAATGGGGAGTGTTATGAAAATAAACGTGCATTGTAAGCTCGAGGTTTTTATCCCGCATCTGGTACATTTACTTGGCTTCAGTATCTACAGTCGGTGAGACAGCCGCTGTCGTCTCTTTGCGCACATGGTTTCGTATTGTGAACATGGAACTTGATGCCACTATAACAGGCTTTAGGATTCAAATCATCGTTCGTTTTCTAAGTACGAAGAAGAAAAGGATACACCGCATAAAATTTAAACAAATGCGTTGCGTTTCATCTGAAGCGACTGATCATAAAACTACAGCACGATATGAGGTCACGGTAATTGATGCGTCCAGAATTTACCGAACTCATCATTGACTTCAGACAAAGGATTGAGGCAAGAATTGAAACCGAGTCGTGTCAAAAACATCGCTAGCCACTAACGTTATGAACTAAAGACACAGCCAGAATAATATAGCTATGAGGTCACACCTCTTATGACGCAACAGAAGAGGTTCAACAAGAATAACCTTACACTCGAGTATTAAATGTAAATAACATTTTTCTAATTTAGAAGATATATCGAGCACTCTCACCAGATCAGTGGTGCAGCTAGGAAATAAGTATCGATGAAATAAACACGTTCTTCGCCCATAAATATTCTAGACCCATGATGAGCTTTAGATTTGAGACTATCCATACCCTCCCTGCTTCGGCCGTCACATTACTAGACCCGTGTTCTTCGAGCTAAGCCCTCAATCATACCCCTTAACGAACTATCCCTTGGCCGAGGTCGGTGCGTTCACACGGTCACTCTGACCTCGTGAATGCACCCTCGGCCTGCTCGGGGTCATTTGATAAAGGGCTAATACTACACTGAAACAGGAGCATGGCAAATGATTACTTTACGCAAGAATTAAGAGAAAATGAAGAGCCTGAAACGAGCGGAGTAAACATTACTTGCCCCCTGAATTACAAAAACGAAAATCGCATATGAACCTTAACTGTCAAGACCATCAGGAAATCAAGTAGAAAGACAGAAACATAAAAGATAGAGATTCCTTGACCTTAAAATAAAGAGAAGCAAAGCTGCAGGAACGCGCCTAACATAAATTACTTCTCAGAATAGCGATAGTAAAGAGATAGCGACAAGTCAAGTGAATATTGCTTGTCCTTACAGTAACGAGAAGACAGATTCAAAGAAGTCGAACGCGTTTCCAGGACTCGATGGTGGGGGCACAAGTAAGGTTTGCCTGCCCAGTTTCGCCGCTCACGAGCCTGAAGGCATCCAACCCGAAACCAAACTTCCCTGCCACAACTGCGAATGCTACCGTCAGAATGGCAACGATGGCAACCATGTCTCCAACGATGGCATTTCATGACGGTTGCTCTTTATTTGTTCATATGGAGATTATATAGGTAGATATGCCTGAATTCTCTAAAATTACTCGAATGATTTCACAAGGGTTCCTTAAATACAATGGTTTCAATCTCGGTTAAACTAGCATTATGTAAAAAGTTATAATATTCGCCAACCAACGTAATCTCGTCTATAACCAAATCGAGTGAGCGAATTCGTGCGCCTTCAAAATACAAAGCATCTGACAGACACGAATACTTTTCAGATCGTACCAGAGAAAACCGAAAGCGTTCCAATAACTCTACTGAGCAAGAGAACGGGTAATAGAACCTGAAGACAGTCGAATAATATTTAAAAGGCAGAATTGAATATAATTTACCTACCATGGGCACCTTTTTAAAACTAAAATAAAATACAGGGCAAAACGTTGGATCATTTACGACAAAAATCTTATCTACATCACCTTTCTATTGGCGCAAAGTTAGACACACGAGCTGTCGTCGCAGAAGACGACGAAGCGATGCAGAGCTGTAGCGGTACACCGAAGTTCTGTCATGCCGAAGCAATTTTCCGCCGCTCCTACTATTTATTAGAACGCAACAAAACCTATATTCTGGTCTGAAGAATAAATTTCTAACTCCCGATTAACGAGAACGAGCCAAGCGCGACATCTGTCAGAGTTTGACGAACACCAAATGTAATACCACGACAAGGAAAGTATCAAGTAGTCTGAATATCATATGTTCGCAATTTCAGTTCTCCGCTATGGGTGACCTAACAGAAATTATTTGTTCACATTGAACACGACGTGCTAGCAAAATGACATGGAAAAGTAAAAACACGTAGCAAATTACCTATTTGCGTACAAGTAACCGGACAGTCAATGAAGTGCCTTTAAAAAGTACCTGTATTAATTCCAACACGTTTTTACGTTGGGTTATCAATGCCTTATAACTACTGACGCGTGAGGCATGTGAGGAACGTGTGGTGTAAACTTCCTTTTCCAAGGGAAGTACTCCGCGGTTACGTGAAAATCAGTGCCTGAGCCGGGAGTCGAACCCTGACTTCCCAGCAGCGAGACTATCACGCTAACCAGTACGCAATGGAGCCTACAAAGAACATCGTAAATTAAAATGTACTGTCCTAAAATAATTTCTCATAAATAAACCCTTCATAAAACGTACACTCTTCATGAGGGGATAAGCTCTTACAATAACAAAGGTGGGCAAACAAGTACAGCAATTAGTAACGGGCAAGGGTCGACTGCTCATGGGCTTGTACGCCGCCCATTACTGCTAAGCTATTAACCCATTTGTTCCCAAGAAAATGTCTCAAAATGGTCTCAAGTTCGCATAGAATGAATTGACAATATTTTAAGTTTGTAGAAACCGCTTATGTTATCGAATCTAATTTTTATGATAAGTTACGCAACATTTATTTGGAAGAATCTGAACACCACCTGGTATCAGTATAGCGATAACGCAACGCTGGGTCCAACCGCTATAAAAATAAAAATGCCTACGTTAATAGCACCAGCGGCACAACACGTCGGGCGTTCGTCAACACCCACAAATTTGTACCTTACGCGACTGTTGAGTCTCATCCAAAGAGCAACATTTTCGACACACGCTTAAAATGCATGAAAGACTTGCCAAACACACCCCCCAACGGCGTCACCACCTTACTTGCTTACTTGCTCGAGTCACGTTCTAGCGCCTCGAAATGGACGTTCATCATTTACTGTATTTGTGGGTCGCCTGAAATTCCGAGTTGGAGGGAACGAAAGACGCGCCGCTTCCCTTGTCTCCCAGAAAGTTCGAGTGCAAGAGCGACACGCCCACCAAACCGTCGGTGATGCCGAGGCTTTTGCTGGTGCACTGCTTCCCGATCTTATCATCACCGTCTGAGAAATCGTGCTTGGCCAACGACCCGAACTGGGAAGTGCCGTTTGTCTTACGGATGGACTCGATGGCGCCGTAATGCTGCTGGCTCTTGATGCGGAAGTTACGCTCGAGGGCATCGCACAGAAGTTCGTCGCTGAGCGCGGCGGCGTGTCTGCGCTGGTCAGACGAGTTGGCCGAGGTGTCGTGAGCGCTGAGGTCTCCCTCGTGGTCGGCGAAGTTCGAGTTGATAGAACTGGAGAACTGTTGCAGCTGTTGCCTGGCCCGCTCCAGTTGCATGGTCAGATGCTGGGTCTGTAGACAAATGTGGACTTTACTATACCACCCGTAAACACTTTAGTACCAATGAGCCGTAAACATGATACGATGGAAAAATTCTGATTTCATTTCCAAGAGTTGAGTTTTAAGTTTCTGCTGTTATTATTAGAGAGTGTGCACGGTTAGAAACAAGCAAGATGAGAGTTTTAGAGTTACGCAAGACCAAATAGTGTCCCAATGGATTAAGACCCGTTGGGACACTATTTTAAAGCCCCGTTTGACACTGTCAAAAATTTTAACCAATATCTAAAGATAAAAAAAAATACCTGATTCACTTTAGTCCCAATGAACCGTAATCATGGAATAATGGAAAAAACTTTATATTATTGAGAGATGATAAATTTCGAATTTCTGCCCTTTGTTATTACAGAAGAATGTGTTGACGGTTACAAGCAAGCAAACAAGATGATCAGAGTTTTGGTATTATATAGACAGATGAAGATAATAATAGAACAGTCTGACATGTCTTCGTGATGTTGGATGGGTACTTGTCCTTGGCAGAAATTTGGACACCCCGGCCAGGTCACACTGATGTGCCGCCTTGTCAGTTCAACCGCGGGATCCCCTGAATAAAAGGCAAGCACACAACCACACGTGTTACAGGGTCCAGCCTGACACACAGAATGAGCATTACTCTCACGAGCGCAAGAGACGACCAATGTTGACCCAATCATGTACACTATCGTGCTAAGCACGAGTACACCTCCTCCGTTCAATGTGCCACTCTCATCTACGGAATTAATGGCGGCTTATCTGTGCGTAATCTGCCTAGCCCCAAGACTAATTCAAAGTTGAATATGAATCCTCAAGTTAAAGCGTTGCAAACTTCATACGGTAATAAAAAAACATGTAACGGCATCTAACAGCAGACTTACCAGAACAGGGTCCTTCACTTACGATAATTATTTTAACCTAACCTATTACGGTTTTAAGAGGTGCTTTCTACACTACATTACCTATCGCTGACAACAGATCCTGCCTGATGTATCTACAGTACATTACCAGTTATTACAGCTCAACAGATCCCGCTAAGTACATCTACAATAGCATCTATATATTAATACGTTTGTAACTATCACCGTATCTATGTGTGTCACACCCTCCATCAATAAATGCAAAGATCATTGCGGTATCTACGCTACAGCTTGACCATAAACTTTCACTCTTGAACATTTTAACTGCAATTATTTGCGGGTCCTGCCAGCTAGTAACTATAATATTACAACTTTTATTTCTAACTGCTGTAGCTACAATACACCACCTGTTGCTGGAGCTCATTCCTTGCTTTGGCCACTCTGCAGTAATCTGCGAGCACGGAGTGCATCATGCGGTCCTTCGCACGCCACAGCATGGGCAGCTCAGACACCAGCCGCACCAGGGACCCCTCCTCGTTTACCCTCGTCTCGAGGCTCTTCTTACACTGACGGCACACGGCTCCCTTGTGCGCAGCCTTGCAGCAGGCGTGGCGACAACGCTCTGCGCAAATCTGAGACGACACTTTGGGCTCGGGGTCGCACTGCTTCCTGCTCGAGTGGGGTCCCCCTTGACATGGAGTTGAACACGCCGAGTTCCTACAACAGCTCGAGTCATTGCTGCTGTCGTTTCTGGTATCGCAGGAGGCGCAGGGCACACATCCATCGTCGCAGGAATTGGATTTCGGCACGCATCCTTCCTCTTTACCACAGGTACTCGAGTGCGAGTCGGGAGAACAGCTGTCGGGCGAAATGGTTCTCTCGTCGGTGTTGAAAAGAGCGCAGTTCTGTACTTCTCGCGTCACGTCTTCTGGTTTGGCCAGCCTGTGAAGCTGCTCCATGGCGTTGTTGAACTGAACCTGCGATCTGCAACGTGGTCAGGAAATCTTGTTTTAGGGTAAGTACCTTAAATCTAGAGAAAGTTTACTTCCACGTGTCGTCTAGGCACATGACGCTTTCAGAGTGAATACCTTAGACCTTGATAAAATTCATCTTCAGATATTCATCCGTGGTACAATGGGTGTAATACATTCAAACGTAAAACGACCACAGCTTCGAAGTCAACCTACGCAGTTGAATCGCGTCAAGCATAATGTTTAGGCCTTTCGACACTTAGCAGTTGATATTGAAGAAATTACAATGCTCATGCTCCCACTTAGTAAATTTAAAATAACACCTAGGCAAATGAAAAAAAACAGTCTCAAGATTCCTAATCAGTAACGGATATCAAAAATGCTTACAGATATAAATCAGTTACTTTGATACAAAAGATAAATATGAAACATGAAGTTAAAACGTCAGGAATGACCACAAAGTAGCGCAGAAGACGATATTACTTGCAGCTCGCAATGTTCCAACAGAATATGATTCAGTCAAGGTATAAACATTCAGAATGCACTATCAATTCTACTTCACTTAAAGCCCAATGCAGCAACATCTGATTAGGTGAAGCATAACTTAAACAAATTGCATGACAAAATTAGGTTTCAAATGAAAAGCAACCTCGGAGCTGGTAATAATTAACCTAGGCATAAAATTCAACCCCTAATCCCCCTAAAAAGAGCCAATCCGGAAAACAGAGCCCTGAAGTTGAAGCGACAACGAGCAAAGGAAGAGCGGGAGACCCTGGAAGGCGAAGGAACCACCAGATGAGCAGGAGGCACAAGAAAAGCATGATGATGCACCGGGAAATGTAGCAGACGACGCACCTCTTGATGTCCTGCAGCATGGCGGGGTTCTGGCAGTAGTACAGACGGACGTGTTCGTCACTCGCTTCCGTTATGCTGGCCGCCATGTCCCCCAGTCCCGCCCCCTGCTGCCGACCTTCCTCCATGCGCCTCCTGGTGGTGGGGGAGAGGAGTGACAAGGTTCTTCAGTGGACTGTTTATAGGTCTTCAACTGAACAGCTCCTCATCTCTAATAAAAAAAAAGTTTAAGCCCTTACCTAACTTTTATACTGAAATTCGACTTGATAACCAACCCTTTTCATTACTGAACTCTTTACTATACATTCACACTAAGATATTCAATTTTAAAAGCCTTGCCTTATCTCATCAATGAAATATTCATAATCGAAGCCCTTGCTTCAAGGGCCTCATCACCGAAATTTTCATCCATTAATCCTTCACTGCCCATTGTGTCATTGTTGATAAGTTTCTCCTAAAATGATATAATCCTTCCATCATTGCTTAACAGGGTTCCGTGACGCAGTGGTACCGTGTCACGCTCACAACTGGGCAGTAAGGGTTCGATTCCCGACTGAGCAAACTGATTTTCACGGAGCTACGGTGTGCTACCCTCAGATAAGGAAGCTTAAACCTCTCATCACTCACGCGTCAGTAGTTATCAATCATTGACAACTCAACGATGTTATGTATGCCAACTGAGTTGAAATTAGCGAACTTTCTTAAAGAAAATTTCTTGACACGTTGCCTATGAGGTGACACACCAGCGCATGTCATTCTAAAGGCGGGTGTTGAGAACATTTTATGTTTGAACGACATTTCAAAAAGATTGCTCAGAGAAGGGATGGCAAACCGAGCAATATGTTTCTCCCACACTTTTACACAGCAAACTTGACACCAACCTCTCGCAAAGAGAGATGTTGGGGAACTACTCGTATGTAGACGTAGTACGAAAAAAGAGTCTTTCGAGTACACGGCTTGAGGTACCACAATGCTACTGAACAGAACTCACTTGAGGTACAAAATGCGGTTCTGGTGTCTGTGGATGAGGAGCTCTACCTGCCGACGAGTGGACACACTGATCTGAAATGAAAGGAAAAAGATAAATGTTCTTCAAAATGTGGCACGCCGACTGCCGACACCCCTTGCAAATTCGTAGGGATAAAAAGGAAGGTGAATTCATATTAAATTTGAACCACAAAAGAGAATATTTTACCAATATATCTGAATATTTTACCATCTCGTACTATTCCATATTGGCGAACCATCCTTATCAATTATTAGAGGTTGTTGGGGTACAGCAGATAGTTAGCAGTTCAGATGCATCAGGCCACAAAGCCGATATCTGATCTTTTGATGCATTTGGCGACCACCACAGCTTAAAATTAGCTCACTACTAGCGATTTGTTCGAGTCCATTTCTACAAATTTTCCTTCCACTGCTACAGCCATGACCACAAGTGGCATACTAGGCATACATGGCCACAACAGACGGTCCACCCGAGCACAACACATCGGGTCTTTCAACACAAAGTAAATTCTGCTCTCGAAACTTTTCAATAACGACGCTGTTGCTTCATTCAGAAAGTACCCCATATCCACAACTCTGTTGGCAAAGAAATGTTGCTTTATACTTCAATTGCGGGAATTCTTCTTCAATTTGTATTAAGGTCCTTTTACATCGTATTTGTGATCTGAGAGTTTACGGAGGTCCTTCCTGTAATACACACCATACATAAACTTGTACATTCGTATCAACTTGTCTCTCAATTTTCGATCCTCAAGGCACTCCTCGTACTCCAGTTGATTCAAACCTGGCACACACTTGGTTGTCCTACGTGACACGCCCTCTATTGTTTCTGTCGTTTTCCTGGCGTGAGCTCCGAGCACATTGTGCAAATTCTAAAGGAAGTCTTACAAGTTCTACAACACTTTCGCTACAACCATGAATTTTAGGTTCGCTGGTTAAGTTAGTTCCGCAATTTAAACGTGGCTTTATGTCAGTTGGGCTGACACTAACAAAATATCACTCGATACGCATGTGAGCTAACGCGATACACAGAAGTCTCATCGACTCGTCAATTAGTTGAAAACTTATGAAAACTGTATCCAGTTTGCTTTAAAACGCCTCCACATGTCCTTTGTCAATGATTTCCATGTTTTCAACAAGACAACGTCCCAGTTCATACAGCATAAAAATGATTCACCATCATCATTTTTCATGCACACCAAATAAATTCACATTCTGGTGCCAAATTAAAGCAAAAGTTTTTTCCAATATTAAAATTTATACCCACCACATATAGTTGTTAAAGCAAGAGCTGCTAAATTAAGCAGGATTCGTCTACACGACGTGTCGACCATGAACGCAAGTAGAAAGTCAGAGTGACACAAGTAGCTCAGCCAGCGCTCAGGTGGCGGCTGGAAATTCTGCTTATTCCTTAATAGTTTCATGTCGCTAGTTCTTTTTTAATTTACTCCAACGGAGGTAAATTTCTTTCAGTATTACTCCTGAAGGAAAGACGAAAGAAATAAGATAAATTCTGGCACAAGACGTGAAAACTTAGTGAAGACAAGTAAGATCTATGGTAAGTTCCATCCATCAAAGTTCAAAATTCAATATGGACTCAAATACAGCGCGATTCATTTCACAGTTGGCCAGCATCAAGATAGGCAAGCAACACAAGAAAGTTAGATTTCAAATTTGACAAACCGAATGTTTCTTTCTATTGAGGCAGCATTAGTTCAACCCACTCCAGCGACTGTGCCTCAAACTTCATGGAGGAGTGCATTACCGTAGTCATAAGCCGAAATATTTTGGTGTCCAGGAAGTATACCTAGCTTCATATCTGATACTGTAGTTGGTAGCTACAGGTTTCGCGCTATAGAGAAGCAGAGGTCAATTAGAGGAGAACGTGCGGCCCTCCCGCTGTAGATGTCGTCCAGACTTATCAGGCGGTAGGGGTTCTCTGAGGCTCTTCTTGATTGGTTTTGGCATGGATTGTTTTGATTGGTTGAGCTCAGGAGTGAAGTAATTAATGGTCAACAAACGTGGCACAAAAGTAGCGTCACGACGTAGGTCAAGCATTTTAGTCAAAACTTGATAGCAAAAAAAAACAACCATGCAGATTTTCTCAGTAGCCTCTCGCACATTTCAACTATCCACAAAAAACCCACAACAGCACATTGACTTTGTCTCAGAGTCTCTTATTGACTTTGAAAGTGGTTCCAGTCTTGTTTTTTCTCTCAACAGAAGTTGCAAAATTTAAAATACTCATGCGAGTAGTGAAACTGGTATCAGTTTATTCAAACTTTCTAAAATCCTTAACATATCATTTCATCATCTGAAATTTTGTCATAATTCTCACACCCCTGTTGTGAAACCCTGCCCTAAAGGATGTGGGATCATAAGAACAAATAATCCCAAACCCCACAACAGACTGAGCACAATGTTACCTCTGCACAATGCAGATGCTGGGGAAGAGGATGTAATTTATGATCAATTAGTCTTCCGTGCATAGAAAGATGTTCAAAAAATGAGCCCATCAATTCCAAGAAATTACTATCATCAGTTAATTATAGGCTTGAGGGTTTCTCATGAGCACCCCACATTCCTTCCTCCCACTCATTAAACATTTTTAAAATTAGGTAGAAAAATGTGCGCCCCTCCTTAGTTTAGGCTCAGTTGCTAAAATTACACCCTGCTGGGGACTAACCTGTGTTCTGAGGTAAGCCTGCAGGGCCTGGGATGACTGCTGATGGCACCCCAAAGCCTCTTCCAGCTTGTCGCACTGCTCCAGGTAGTCCGCTCGACTGCTGAGCCGATGGCACTGCACAGTTATTTGTAAATTAAGAAGTGTCATTAGACATGGCACCCCCCAGTGGGTCATTTCCCCCCAAGCCTAATAGTATTGCTGCAGAAAACGTGTCAACCCTTTGCTGCGCCAACTTTTCAATACCAAACAAATTGTTGCTAAGCAATTCAGACAGAAGGACCAGAAAATTTCAAGAAAATGCACAAGATCCACTTGAGAGTTGAACATTTATCTGAGGGAAACTATCAAGAATGGATTGAACATCATGTTTCACTTTGTCAGTTTGAGAGCTTCTGAAAGTGAGTTGGAAGTATAACTAGAGCCAATCAAAGGGAGCTTGAAAAATTACTTCACCTAGTGCTTCAAAATTATGTTTATGCTTCCAACTCCCTTTGATTGGCTCTAAAACTGACAAAATGAAACATGATATTTTATAAAGTAAATCTTTCATGCATTGCAACTTCATTAGGGATGAGATGGCAAAGAAAAATTTTAAAATCATTTCAATCATGTGCTCATTTTCAATTAAATCTGCAATACAAAAATTAATTTAATCAATATTCACCATGAAATTGGGTTGCATTGTACAGATGTAGAAATACTAAACTGAAAAATTAGAAAACGGAAAAGCAACAAGTACCCACATTAAGCAAAAGGGTTCTTAGAAACATACTGTACCCAATGGCACAGAAATTTCAAGCACAAGGACAGTGCAAACACATTTAAAACTTTATCAACAAAATCACGGGCAAGTACAGAAATTAAAATTAAAAAACATCAGAATGGCACATGAAAGAAAGGCAAATGGTTGACAATTCTTAAATGGATATGCACTCTGCACATTATTTAATCTAACAATTTTAATTCAGTAAATTTCTATTAAATATTTATGATCCATCCTACATAAATGATCCAAATGAATAATATCCATCCTGTTTGACCATAGTTTGGGTCTGAATCAGGGAAATTAAAATAAGAGCTCTCAAAAACCATTTCAAGATTTTTCCAGATATTTCTTTATTGAATATTTTGGTTAATAACCATACCATCAGCTCAGTTTTCCCATTTCAAAGATGTGCTTCCACAATGTATTTGACCTTCCATTATACATAATTTTAGTCATTAACAATACACCTTGCAATATGTGGGCTCAACTCTCCTAGTATCATTGGAAGGGTCAAAGGGCACACTGAATGGAATTATTAAACAGGTCAAATGTAGGGCTCTCCTTCACTTGAGTATTGGGCAATATTCAAGTCTTTGTGTGACCAAATTATTTATTATACCATTATAGTCTATTTAAAATATTAGATTCTAGCTTAGTTAATTTTTATTTACTTATATTAATCATCGTACATTCATAAGTTGAAGCCTTAATTAAAACATAAGCAGAGTCTCAGTTGGATCCATTAAAAATCATCAACCTTTAGCCTTCCTTCCATGTGCCATTATTAAGTCTTTCAATTTTAATGTCCATACTTACCTGTATTCACCAGTGTTTATTAAAGGTTCAAATGGGTTTGTAGCGTCCTTGTGCTTCAAGTTGATGCACAACTGTGTAGAATTTGTTTCTAAGAATCCCTTGCTTGCACACATTTCATGCGTTTCCTTTTCTAGTTTTCAATTTACATTTCTATCTCACTATAATGAAACTACCGTTTCATAGAGAATACTGATTAAATTAAATTTATTCATTGCAAATTTTGTTGAAAATGAGCAGATGCTTAATATGTTCTAACTAAATGTTTTTGTAATTTTTCTTTGTCATCTCATTCCAAATTATATTTTATCCATTGCCCATAAGCATTTGCTCCAAATAAATGCATCTATATTCTTTTGTTATGGTATGAACATAGGTTCCTTCTTCAAAAAAATAGGAGGAGCTCACAGCAGTGTTGTGTATAAATACAAGAGTGATTGCTGCAAGCAATATTGTATCTGAAGCATTGCTCTTCATTTATTTGTATGGTGTGCTCAACATAAAAGAGCCTCCTTCCAAACAGGACTAAGCCTCTCAAAACCATCCGCTCATCAATTAGCAAGAACATTGTTTAGCAAAAGACCACCCATAAAAAAAGACAAATTTTACAATGTTAAAATTCTTCCATGCAATAGTTGACCTCTGTATTTCAGCATCTTTGTACATCTTTAAATTCTGTCCTGAGATCAATGAACATGGTCCTCAATTGAAACTAATTGCTGTGTAATAAATTTATTTATATGAGGTTAAAAAATACAGGGGTCTTGGAATTTTGTTGTTGTATATATTTTACATTACTCTAATTTTAGCTTTTTTGTAGAATCTTATTCAATTTTTTTTTCATGCAATGAAAACAGATTTTTTAAGACCAGAAACATCCATGTTTTAGCGTTTTCAATGTTTTTTATCAAGTTGGTACTTCTTTTTATTCTTAAAATTAAATTTCCCATTAATCATATCATCTCACATATTTAATAGCTCTTGTATGAAAATATTAATGATACTTCAGATGAAGCAGTATGTAAGTCTACATTAAATTTTACAGATAAGTATTAAAAAAGGGTGTAAAAATATCGTTTAGCAAATAGTATGGAGTCAGAGTCAGATATCTAAGAATTCTAGAAGTCAGTCAAAATTTTTGGAATAAAAAGAGTCTGAGTTGGACCTCAAACTTTCCCTCTCTGCAGCCCTGGTAATCATGATTCAAATGCAGTCTCATCTCAAATCAAACACAACCACATCTCAATTCAAATGGGGCGATATGTTGATCAAAAACATTCAAAGTCCTTGGACGTCCAGAACTGATGTAAATGTTGAAAAAAATTACAGCACTTATATACGAGGATAAAAGGTGTACTACCGATGGACATGCTGAACTGACTCGCCTTTCATGAGGCTCATTGCTGAAGATTTGCAAACAAGACAAAGCAAAATTCATCTTACACTCATTCACTCCTGATCAAAAAGCAAGGGCTTTGTGTTGTACAAATATCTGAAAATATTTATTCCCAGGAACAATGACAAACATTTTGGTTATTTTATGGACAAATAAGCTCATATAATGGACAAATTTCTTATTAGACTTGCTTGCTTTTTAAGTGCCCCAGTAATTATGGCAAGGTGTTGCAAATTATCTCTGCTTGCAGAAATGGCTACATTTTTTCACAAAAAATAGATGATTTTTGATAGCAGTATTATACAACAAACTTCTATTCACACACAATATCAAAAACCTATGGACTTTGAAATTTAAGATTTTTCTTGATAGACTTTTGTAGGACCAATATTTAAAATATTAAAATATAGCATCTTTCAGGAAATTTTTCTTAGAGTTAGAGTTAATTAATTTGACTGTTTACTAAACCAAACATATGATAGAAATATTGAACTTTATGGTCCAAATTTTAAATTCAATAAATTTCTACACTTCAGGCCCTACAGTCTTTATTGGGCCACTTGCCTGGAGTTAAACAGGTAGACTTGCACAATATAAATAATCTAGTGAAATAATTTACATAAAATAGTAATCCAACTGTAATAACATAAGCATAATTCAAGAGAGAAGTGTACTTGCATTTTAAAATGATTAAGCTGATGTACACCGCAGTTCACTTTTACTTTGAGAAGCAGCTATAAAAATTTAATCAATAAATATAATTTTAATTATTTCTTTCAGCAATGTGAATAATATTGGCCTTAATCACAAATTATTTTGTTATCTAAAAGTAGTAATTATACATAAAAAACCTAACAAAATATCCCAATGTATATTACAATTGATGTTCATTAATTCTGAAATGATCATATAAGAAAGATAGATTTTCTCAATTTAGATCAATTTCATTTAAGAGTACAGATATTATGACCTAACAATTTTTATAAAAATGATAATTAAATACAGATAGTACATTCTAGTAAGTACACCTATGCAGAACTTACTTTTCTCACAGCTCCTTCAGGTCTGCCTTGATACAGGCACTCAGAATCAGGACTGCTTGCATTTGACATCTTTGCTGCTTCACTGTTGAAAAGATTCACCTGAAAAAGATTTCTAATTATTTATACTATAAATAGTAAGATAGTAGACTTTTTCCACAAACTGGATGTAATTTTAGAAATTGATAATAGAATGTTTACAAGGAGCTAACATTTTCTATAAAAAAAAGAGCCTAATACAAAAGATTTTATAAGTGGTTATCTCTAGGAATTAATAGGCTTATTTTTAAAAAAGCTTCCAGTGAATAAAGAATTATTGAGTCCTGCACAACATCCTTGGAGGCTCCACAGTGCACTAATACTGTACTGTGCTCACAGCTGGGAAGTCAGGGTTCAACTCCAATCTGGAGTAAGCTGATTTCCACGGAATCATTGAGAACTTTCCTTGAAAAAAGAAGCTTCAACCTCATTTGTCATTCTTCACTAGATATAAGGCATTAAAACCAAACAATGTACTGTACGTCTACAGTGTTAGCATTAATAAAAAAAACTTTTTTTCTTGAACATACAAATAGTTATGAAATTACAACATTTATGAGTGTCTCTGACAACTAGAACAAGAGGCCATGCTCCAACAGCATATAGCTTGAAGATTTACCATATCAATTTTGAAAATATGGTTGTCTTATGCTTGATGGTCACAGAGGCATAGAATATTATTTCTGAAATTCTAAAGCATTACCCAAAAATTTTTGTGGCTACCGGAAAAGTTTCTATGATCCTTTCTGTAGAGCATTTTAACTGCAATGTGTGACTTCTCTGATTTTTTTTAATTTCATATATTTTAATTAAGATACTGAAACAATATCTAGCTCTGTATCAGTAAGCACCAATGCATTTATTTCCACTCAAGCATTAAATCTAATGTGTTTAAATGTGTTGACAGCTTTTTGCTACTTTGTAGATTTTAATTTTTAATCAATTTAATTTTTTATAGCAGTTCTACATCAGTAATACCAAATTAGAAAGGATCTGCAGTTAAATTATAATTGTAAATTAAGTTTGCTGCAATTAACTTCTCAACAATCAAGGTGTTAAGCATTTTTGTGTCTATCTAACCCTATCTTCTGATATCAAATATCAAAAACACTTTGGCTGCCTACTGTCTACACGCAACAAGGTCTCACACACACTCACAGTTGACAATTCTTTTATGTGGGATGTTATGCAATTTTGGGTTTTTTACAGTAACACAGAGGAACACAAAGAGGAACAAAAAGAAGAAAAAGAAGAAAAAACACAGCTAACAAACAGCTAGGCAAGTAGTGAATTATGGAGGAAAAACATAGGACAATTCTGCTGCTGATTTCTAAAATCACACCATGTAAGTAAGAAATTAGTTTCAATAATTTCAAAGTTTGAACTTAGTATAATCTTTTATGCAATTTATTTATGCAAATTTTTGGTCTTAGGATAAATCAATATTTTGCAAAACATAGTGTAAAAAATTTGGAAAAAACATATAGCCAAGATTAGTGACCCTAGAAAAATTATCAACAAACTTTTTTGAGGACAAACTTGGCTTACTATTTTTAGTGCAGCTATATTGACACATTATCCCTTTCCAAATTTTTATACAGCTTACAGACTATTTTACTGAATTGAAAAAACACGTATATAAGATAATGTAATTTCAATTTGAAATGCTCATAGATGGATTTATTGGAACACTCGCGGAACACTTTAATTATTTCCTTAATAAATATAGTGAATATTAAGTAAAAAAACAATCAGATATCGCATTTTTAAAACTAATATTTGAGAAAAATTTATACTCTTTTAATAATCATGCAACAAGATATGCGACAGGTAAAATCCGAAATACTCACAGACAGTCATGCTACACTAACTGAATAACCATTCCTAATTCATTGACATCGTAGCGGTACCACATGCGAACAATTTTGAGCGATTTTTAGCTAAATTTATTTTAATCATGATAATATTGTTAGGTTAGGTGAAAAATTAAATATTTTCACTAGATTCAATAAGAAACGCTCAGTTGTCATCGGGTCTAAAATAGATAACTTGTATCTCAATCTTGTTCATTTAAAGCATGAGCAAGGATCAATAAAATGACTGTATAACGTGTGAGAATCTTGGTAGATAAGATATGGGCTAGATGTTCTTAGTTCCAGCGATTCTACATTTTATCAGTCCTAAAGACGAGTTATGTTTAATAGCCCGAAAGCTTGGTATATAAAATTTACTCCCCGAAAGAGGTCAACGAAATTTTCCTTCAACATGATGTAAACCGGCATTTACAACTTGTTCATTCCATGGGAATTATTTCTCATATTCATATAACTTCTCTGCAGATAAATCCTAGCTCATAAATTGTGCATGAAACGAATAATATTACAGAAACTAACTCATTCTTCACGTCGAACAACAAAGCAATCGCCGAGAACTATTGGTGCTAAAAAATAGGCGTAATAAGCATGATGTAATAGTTCCTACGTCAATGGCAGCTGATGTGTGAAACTTTTTTAGATAAAAATCAGCGGAGGACCAAAATTTTAGTTTCACTACCTCGGCCAATTGATATCGGCAGTTGGCAGAAGGTCTAGAAGAACTGGTCAGACCACAGTATATATCTTAATTATTAGGCGTAAACATAAGGAGAATTTTACAGCATTAATAACGATACGCTTCCTATCCAAGTCCTGCCTTGAGTGATGCTCGAGAGTCAAGTGAAAGCTCGACTCTCTCAACATGCTTCTGCTCCGTCAAGTACTTTTCAGTCATTTTTATCACGGAAATGTTTCATATTGGACAAATTTGTAAACATATGACACCAACATTGTATATAATTTCATTACATTTCTCGTTTATGGGCACCCGCAATAAATGGTACTCCATTTATTAGCGAAACGGGCGACCTCAGGTCTGTTAGGTAAAATTATATTATATATAGCTAACAATTGAAAGACTGGCAAAAATATAGATTTGATAGTTCCTCTCCTGTATCCACAAATGTTGAAAAAAAGAAAGTGGAATACCACTGAATGTCATTGAACAAAATTTGAGAACAATTTCAAATTTCTAAGTTTAATATGTCAGAAATGAGCTGTTCCGAGAATGGAGGGAATACCGATGTGGGTAGGATTGCTCCCCAGAAAACAAGATAGTAGGGAGGGAGGTGCGAGCGAATGACAAAGTTGATTCTTCTATGTAAATGCCTATTTAGAAAGTTAGGAGCTCTCATTTACAACTAATTGAAGGTCTCTAGATAGAATGGGTTAGAAGTGAAGGGGATTTCAAAATTTGGGGGGCGGCTCCTCCGGCTTAGAGTGAGAGGAAAAAAATCCTTATGCGGCTCAGATAGGTCTTTTGATAAGCTTTAATTTGGGACAAATTTTCTTAATCTAGGTTTTTTTTAGGCATTTTAATTCCGGTGTCCAAAGTCGGTCCAAAGTCGTGTTTGGTGTCTATGTGGCGAAACGGCACTCCGGTCAGATTTTACCTATTGTGTTAACTATGCAGGGTGGCGCAAAAATCATTTCTTCATTTGAATATTTATTACTCGACAATTATTTTAGCTCGATATACCTTCTACATTTCAACAGGGCAGAAGTTTTAAGTAAAAGCTATATGTTAATTTACCGTTAACTCAAGTCTAGGATATATCTTAAATAGTTCAACAGATTACACGTAAGATTGCACGTAAGAATTAGCTCGTAAGGAGTTTTAGCGTCGTAAGATTTTTTCCCTAATTCTAAAAAAGACTTAGAGAATTTTGTTTGGAGTTTAACTCTGATTGTGACAAATCGGCAAGTGTAGTGATGATTTGCCTGGCATTGCCGACGGGCTGTTGTGATGTGACTCGATAGAGTGTTACACGTGTGCCCAGTAGTGTGTTTATTATTATTATTATTATTTTATACGTGCCTTCACTTATATTTTGTGCAAATGTAGAAAAGCATGTTTTGATAATTTTTTACGAAAAATGCAACAAAAAGAATTTTAAAATTGCCATGTGTATTCTTAAATCCGGGCAGAGTTCGAACAAAGCCATTACTTCTTCAATTACGCAATATTTTTGTATGAACCAGCTTCCAAAGACAATAAAAATAACCTGTCACAATTCCCTATGAATAGTTTTTTTTAACATCCAGAATGAAATGAGGTGTAATAGGTCAGAAAATTGGCTGTTACAAAGAGACATGATCATTTATTTGCAACTAAACGCTAAAAAGTGAAATTTTACGCATTCTTTGTTGTCGACTCCCAGATTGCGCAGGTAATATCGTATTTTTTTCTGCACAAACGGAAGCAGGGTTCAGAGGTGCGACGCGTCTTCATACCGAGACGGTGAC
This sequence comes from Orchestia grillus, assembly GCA_014899125.1. Taxonomy (NCBI): domain Eukaryota; kingdom Metazoa; phylum Arthropoda; class Malacostraca; order Amphipoda; family Talitridae; genus Orchestia; species Orchestia grillus. The sequence goes on from VOMN01011992.1 coordinate 48,780, forward strand.
TCACGATCCAATGCCGCTTTTGTCTGAGAAAATTTTGGCATAATATTCAAATTTGAGTGTTTGGTGAACTCTTCTCGCTATTTACACCGTAATGGCTTCAGGTATAGTTTTTTTTTGACATTTTATATTTTTCAACGTTAAAACTTCTAATGTTAGAAAATGTGATGCATTTTGTTTATTTTGACGCGTGTTTGAATTGTTTTGTATTCATGTTAACATTGAACTTTGTACTGAACAAGTAAAGGTATTTGTAAACAATAATTTGTGTTGACAAATAATTAACCTTAATCATGTTTCATTTGACACATGATTAACTTCCAGCACGTTACATGAAATTATGAAGCATTTAAATTTACATCTAATGACACTAATTTCACTGTTGAAATTTTTTGAATAAGTTGCAAGATTTTGTTTTTAGAGCACTTCATTTGAGGAATAACTTGTTTTATAAATCTTAAAATTATTTCACACATTTTCCTGATTTCAACATTTTTTCAGTATTTTTTCTATTATATCTACTGTAATTAATTAATACATAGTCTATATGACAATTTTTAATTTTTTCAAATTTTTCAGACTTGGGTGAGCTGCTATCATCTCTGAGCTTGAGCTCACCTGCAGAAGGGGATGGCAAGACCACCAGCTCAAGTGACCTCATTGATCAGTTCAAAACCATCCTTGCAGCACTTCCTGATGATTTTGAAGGTACACACAAGGAAGCAAACCTCACGTTTCAATTTCTATGCAGCAATGTTTGAACAATGAATTTTTTATTTTAACTTAAAACTAACTAATCAGTAAAGCTTGTAGTTTCTTCCTGTAGGATTAGATTAGTATGTACTCTCTCTCAGTAGAAATAATTTTTTTTTGTGATTTGTTGTAAGGTATTGGATTGTGATAGCTTCCAAATTATTGAGTGGCACTCATCAAAATGGCACCGTTTGTCACTAATTTGGCATTCCCCACTGAATTTAGGTGTGAGGAATTTTACTGCCATTAAAATTTTTTATTTTTACATCACACTGGTAGTTTTACATTTCTTGATGTGACTTTTCTGAATGAATTTTTAAAATATCTAACAATCATATTGAATTGTATTTTGTACACTTGATATTCACTCACTTTGGTTTGACAATGGAATTTGAAGCCCTTGAGTGGTTGGTGTGTGTTGCTAACATGCGATAGTCCAAAAATGCTGCATGATGTACATTCTTTTGGTGCCATATCATTGGGTTTTCATTTCTTTTATTCCATCCATAAGTCAATATAACTTCTTTGAAAAAAACAAAACATTGTAACATCTGTGACTAATTTTCATGTTTCCTTTTCTGTAGTGAGCTGAAGTCTGAATTATAATTAAAATAAATTAGGGATAATGAATGGGTACTTGAAGTGCTATTTCAGAGGAAATATTTTGGAATTTTGTAGTTTTTTTAATTAGTTTTTACACTTGTCTGACCAAGCTTCTTTTGTAAAATTTACTATCAATGTTACTACTCAATTATACTAGTGACGTTTATTTATTGTAATTAGTAAATGTAATGAACAATGTCTTGTGTTAAGTGAGGATTTAAGCTATGTATGTGATCCTTCAAAATTTGAGCATTATCACACAGCATCTCTCACACTTTACCTCTGCCTTGTGTGTAATTTTGACAATTGATCCAAAATCAATTGGCTCAAATTTTTGTGCTTATTAATTGAGAAGGAAAATTGGTTGCTTATTTGAAACATCAATGTCTGGAATTTATCATTGTGAATAATATCTGGGTTTAGGGGCTGATTTTTAAAATTCTTACTATGAACAAAGAATTCATTAGGATCAAATTACCCATGCTGCAATCTCCTCATGTCAGACTCTCCAGAAGCAGCAGCTGAGGTGGCCAAGAGCCTCAGCTCAGGAAGCCTCCTGCGGCATGTGAAGCTTGGGCTCGGTCATGCTGATGGTGCTGTCCAAAGGGCTGCAGCTGAGGTAGTCGCTAAACTGGCCAAGGTATTCAAACGTCCTATGTGTGTTTTTTTTTGTATTTTTATGTATGCAAGTTGTGTGTGTTGTAAGTGGCTTCTCAGTGCTGGTGGTATCATGTTTGGATAAGCATGATATCACCAGAAGATCCTTGTTGCAATTTCACAGGACCAGTCTTACCCTTAAGAGAAAAAGGTTGAATGCGATATTCCTTGAAAGATGTCACAGCAGTGTAGCCTTAGATAAGGTGCCAAAACTACCTCTGAGGTAGTTAAAACTATTGGATACTCATTATTTTGATCAAAAATATAGCAATGCTTGCTCTGCTGTCCTACACATTTTGATTGCTTGGTTCCCACTCATTCTACATTGCTTAGTTTCCCATTTCATTCATTCAAAATTACATGGTTCCCTATTTCCATCTTTCTGTATTGTTTAGTTCCCTATTTCTTTCATTTTATATTACTTAGTTTCCTATTTCCTTTATTCTATATTACTTGCTTAGTTCCCTATTTTCGTCATTCTATATTGTTTAGTTCCCTATTTTCTTCATTCTATATTGCTTAGTTTCCAATTTCATAATTCTTTATTGCTCAGTTCTCTATTGCATTCAGTCTATGTTACTTGATTCCCCCTCACACGACACACCATCTACATAAATTGACTTCAAAAAGTAGCTGCATGGACAAGGTGTCCATAAAGTCTCTCCCGGATTTCAGACCTTTATTGCACACAAACCATGTTAAGGTAGAGGTATGAGTCTTCTCCAACCCTGTAAGCATACAAAAAAACTTCAATAATGGCTCAAGAGAATGGGAAAATTGTACAGTCATATCCGCAGTAACCTTGAAGTTAATCATTTTAGTAATCTGGGAAAGGTATCATTGATACCCTGTGTAACTGAGAGGCGCGTGTGTGCAGTGCGAGGCGTGCCGGTGCAGCGGTGAGGTGGTGTCGCTGGTGCCTGCCCTCATGGCGGTGCAGGCCGCCTCCAGGGACTCCGGTGCCGCCTCCATAGCCACCGTCATCCAGGCCACTCGCGCCCTTGGCAATATCTGTTATGAGCATGGTGAGGGAGGGCTGCCTCACTTCAAACTGGGAAAACAAGTCCTGAAAATACATACAGTGTATCCCCAAATTCTGGGAAGTTTCAAGAATTTTGCATTCTGAGAAGTGCATGATATTCTGAAAGGTGTTCAGAGTTTTGGAATGTGCTGTGTACATACATACAACTTTACAAAAAAATCGTGTATGGATGCATTCTACGTTTACATGCATACTACTTGTTTAAAAGCAATTTCCAAAATGCTGAAAAGTTTTTCAAAATTAAGGTGTACGTATTAGATATATATAAGCATTTTTTTATAGAAGTTTTTCCAGTTTTGAGATGCAACAATGCATGTATACCCACAGTATGATCTCAAATTCTGAGAAGCTTTTCAGGATGTGGAAATTTATGCATGTACTGTACATGACGATGTACTGTACATGGCGATGTAGTGTACATGACGATGTACTGTACATGACAAGCTGACAACCACTTTTCAGATGCTGGTCGTGTGGCGGTGCTGGAGAGCGGCGGGGCTGAGGCCATCGTATCACTGCTGCAGCGGGCCATCACCTGGCCCGACGACCACCACCCTCCCTGCAAGGTACGGCTGTCAATGTGGGGTTTGATGAATCAAGCGTTTTTTCCTATGTTTTTATGCGAATATAAGTCATACTTGTAAGACAATTTGAAAGCTGAGCATATTCGACGTATCAGCTCTCTTTGGCAATTCAGTGTGTTTTGCTGGCAGTCTTCAAAAGATATTTTTAAAATTTTTCTTCCTATTTCTCTGACAGTTCTTCGACATTTCTTGAGTTTTTACTGGGATGAATTTACGGATTTAATGGTCACTAGTACTTGTCTGGGGGAGCTTCTTTTTATTTTTTACTGGCTGGTCGAGAGAAACTTCTCTACATCCTTCAATAGCACTGCACTATGCTGGTCTGGGGAGCTTTTCTTCCTCATTTCTTGCTGACTATTACTTTGCTCGGTCACTCTCTAGCACTCACATGTAAATCGAAAATTGAGGTCTTACTCTTGTCATTGCTAGTCATACTATGCAGTTGCACTGAAAAAATGTGTCAACATTCCTCAATGATCTTGTTGTAATTTGTGAACAAGTTTCTCTTTTTGCTTTTCGTATTTATTGTTGAGGTGATGATTAAGGGCAATGAATCTAATCAATAAATATTTTAATACTTTTCTTCACCTTTCCCATCAATTACCTGTGGAATATATATTTTATGAAGCACGTTTTTGTTGAGACACGTACCAGAAATGATGTATTTAAAGATTGAATCTTTAAGCATACTTTGGCAAGACAAGTGCCAGAAATAATGTGTGCTGTATACATCATCTTGCTCGTCGAGTACTACAGAAATACTTGAGTGTCAGCTCAAAATTTTCTCCATGCTACATCACTGTTAACACTTTTTAAGTCGTATGATTATAGTAACTTTCTTGGAACACCAGCCAAGCAATAACTGTACATTTGATACAGTGCTGCGTGGTGCATACGACACAATCGACAAAGTTCCCACTCTGTCTTTTTTGTTGGATCATCTGTAATCATCTATAACTTTGGCCGCCTTCCTATTAGGCAGCGAAGGAAGTACACTGGGTTTGATGAAATTCGATCTTCCACTTATTTGCTTAGGCCTCAAAGGGTTATGGCTATTAATCTCAATCTGGTGCTGCTTTTGTGCCATTTTATCACATTTCTGAACCCGCAGACTGAGGCAAATACAGGAGACGACATCGCGGCCTGCAGCGCTGTACAGGAGCTCCGTATCGTCGTCACAGGCTTCCTGCTTAACCTCACCAACTCCTGCGACAAGATTACTGTGAGTGTCATTACTTATCTCATTAACCCATTCTCCGCTAGGTTTTTCCACGCTCGCATGCTGTACTCGAATGATTTTTGTAATGATTTCGAGACGTCCGAACACACTCTGAAATGGTCGGTCTGCACCGGGAGAGGGCAATGAAGGGCGATTGAACTCGTTTTAATCTTGCAATCTTAATCTTAGCAATCACAGTAATCTTCCCGCAATTACCATTTCCTTTCTAAATTGTTTTTTTTGGCGAGTGTACTCGCCCTAAGCTGAGCAACTTTAATGTGGTCTAAACGAGTTGACTCGGCTAAGCTGGAGAAGGTGTTAATAATAGTAATAATCTCGTACATGCCCAACGAGCTTCGAACCAAATAATAAGAATTTAAGATTGATTTGCTGGATTATTTCTGATATTATTTAGAAATGTCAGTGATCATTGAAAGCTAACCCTCTCTCTACTGCACAAATTTTATTTTCTTAAAGTTTAACAAAAACAAACCTTGAGAAATTCTGATACGAGGGCTGTATTGTTTTAGGAAACAGTATTCTATATGAGGTTCAAATATAGGTTGGACCTCAATAAAAGGAACCTCCTATCACGATAAAAGCTCTCCGTACGACCACAAAATGGTCAGAAAATTTGTCGTCACTCACGAATTAAGCCAATCCTTAAACGCGAGTTGAAATTGGAGACGAATTTCCTCAAACCTTTGTCCGTGTGCCAGGTTTTTTGCAAGTGTCAAGGGGAGCTTGCAAGGTTCCTGTGCCTCATCCGATGATGTCTTTTTGGTTTTCACTCCCTCTCGACTGAAGGGCTTGCCGGTTCCGTTTCATAAAGATGCTGCTAGTTGTTTTACAAAGCTAAATGCAGCTTTATTACGTGTATGAATAAGGCTTCAACTAGCATTCGTACAAAGCTAAGCACAGTTTTATCGCGTGCATAAATGACACTGCCGCTAGTTTTCATACAAAGCTAAAAACTGCCTTATTGCGTATATGAATAAGGCTGCCGCTAGTTTTTCCTATAAAGCTGAACTCATCTTTACCTTGAGAATGATTTAGTCGTTATGAATCCGAAGGCTGTGACGTCTGACGTTATTGCATATATGAATGAAGCTGCCGCTAGTTTTTCGTATAAACCTGAACTCATCTTAACCTTGAAAATGATTTAGTCGTCATGAATCCGAAGGCCGTGATGTGTGACGTTGCGAGTGTGTTGCGTGCAGAGTGTGCTGTGCACCCCGGAGTGCATCTCGTGCCTCTCCCGCTACCTGGAGGAGCACTGCGACGAGGAGGACATTCCCACGCACGTCCTGCTGGCCCTCGCCTGCATGGCCGACTCTGGTGAGACCCGCGTGACCGCAGCTCTCCTTGAGAGGCGGCACATCGGTGTGGCCTGGGCCCCAGGGCCCAGACCACGTCCGAAGTTGCTCTAAGGTAACGAAATGGCGACTGTTCTTGCCGAGGCTGGTGGCTTGGGGCTGACTCTTGCTACCATGCCCTAGCCATTCCATGAGCAATCGCAGCAGTTCTCTGGCAGTGATTTCGTGCAATCACAACAGTCTTTCAGAAATCACAACAACAATCACTACATTCCTCTGGTAGCAATACTTTAGCAATCACAATAATCCTCCGGCAACAATGTTTAGCAATCCCACCCATCCTGTTGCTGACTCTGGCAACCAGGTGTGGCTGACAGGCGAGTGTAAAGTGGATGCAGAGAGGTGGAAATTTGATGTGAGACAATAATTTCAAATGGAAGTTGAACAAACGATCATTATGGATAAACATTTCCGCTCGGACTTATTTTCGAACCAGAAATGCGCTGTGGTCATGCAGAGATCCTTTCTTAATTTATATGAAAAATTTGTGTTATGAATGGCTAATTTTAATTGGCTTTTGTTTCTTTATTTATTGATGGGCTTCATATCGTTTAGTTTAATTAGATTTTGTATCAGATTTTTATTGCCTTCTTGAAATTTAATTAAACGAGTGTATATATTTTTTCTGCGCTCGGGGTGTGGTGCCTAAACTCAGAACTTCTATGTATATTTAATATCGCAGAATTCTCTTTCATTTCTTAACAATACAAAGTAGTTTTTTTCGGACTGCCTCCACGTTTAGATAAAAGTGGAAATTTATTTTTCTTTTCATTTCATTGAACTTTTAGATGTGTTGGTAACGTTTGAGATAATTTCAAGAAAAATGTTAAAAAAAGTAAATGACGTCCAATTTTGTCGGCGTTTCTTAGAGGGATCCTGCCAACGCGTTCTGTGTCTTTCTTTTATTTCGATCCTCTCCAATACAGGGTGTCCCAGAAAAAAGGAAACCCATTTCAAAT